>SJYX01000550.1:165207-197929 GCA_006410675.1 Oreotragus oreotragus | reverse complement strand
TGGTGTTGGAGAAGACTCTTGAGAGTCCCTTGGACTGCAAGGAGATCCAACCAGTCCATTCTGAAGATCAACCTTGGGATTTCTTTGGAAGGACTGATGCTAAAGCTGAAACTCCAGTACTTTGGCCACCTCATGCAAAGAGTTGACTCATTGGAAAAGACTCTGATGCTGGGAGGGATTGGGGGCAGGAGGAGAAGGGGACGACCAAGGATGAGATGGCTGGATGGCATCACGGACTCGATGGACGTGAGTCTGAGTGAACTCCGGGAGATGGTGATGGACAGGGAGGCCTGGCGTGCTGCGATTCACGGGGTCGCAAAGAGTCGGACACGACTGAGTGGCTGAGCTGAACTGAGCCATCCTGACAAGTAGGAAGTGATTTTGATATGTATCTGATAGGTGTGACTATGGTCTTGATATGCACTTCTCTGATAATTTTGATCATCTTTTCATATGCTTCTTGGCCATTCGTGGATCTTCTTAGAGAAATGTTTTAAGTTCTTGGCTCATTTTTAAATCAAGTTATTTCACTTGAAATAAATAAATCAAGTTATTTTGTTTTTGTGTTGTAGGACTTCTTTATATATTCTGAATATTACCTCCTTTTCAGAAATATGATTTGCAAATGTTTTATAGTATTCCATAAGTTGCCTTAAATGATATATTTTAAGTACATTTCTTAAGCTCACCAGTTGCCTTCATCATTTTGATAGAAATTCTTTTGTTTCTTTGTTATGTTTTTCTTTCTTGGTCTCACTCTTCAAAACAGACTTAAAGATAATTTCATGATCCTAAGTGATTTATTTGGAGAAGAGCCTATCCCCTCTCTCTGTCCATGGAAAGGTTTCATGGAGGATGGAGGGGGAGAAGTCAGTGATTGCATTTGCTCTGCAGCCTGTGAACAGTGACCCAACCTTGGACAGCCCAGAAGATCCCTGGACATGTCTTCTTCAGGGTAGACATGCATAGCCAGCCCAAGGTTCCCAGATCCAGCAGATTACCTCTTGCAATGGGCTCTCCCTGGAATCTCTGCATCTTCCAGGAGAGCCTTATAACTCTGAGTGCTCGAAAAGTCAAGCTCAACCTTCTGGAATTGCTCTGACATAGCCCTTTGGAGCATGCCTGAAGCCAAACACCACTACATACTCTTAAAGCTTCAATAAAGTCCCATTTTTCTCTGTCCCTGCCAGCACCCTCATGAGCTCACCGTCCTTTAACACATACAAATCTCCACTAGTTGGGTTTTCCTGGGGTCTTCCTACTAGCTCTCTCCTTTGGGTAGGGTTCGTGATTTGCCTTTCGTAGCTCTTACATTTCCTGGGACAATTGACCAATGGATTGGGAGAGAGTTACCATATGGTGGGCATCTTCCTGTCCCATATCAGATTTTCAGACACAGGGTAGAGGCAGGAATTGGAGCACACTGCAGATGGAATGGCCTTAGATCCTCCAGAAGACCTGTTCTTGACCTTGGGATGTGAGCAGTGCCTACAACTTTGCTCTCCCTGAAGGACAAGTCCCATGTGTGGGCATCTGGGACACAGAGAGAAGCACAGGAGCAGGACTGAAGTCCTTCCATTCTAAGGTGCAGCCAGCACCCCAGATTGTTGAGGAAAGAGATCAGAAGGGTTGGCCTCCCTAAGAGACTGCAAGGTACCCTTGTGAGATTTCATGGGTTTCAGGAGGGAAAGAGACCTTGAGAGGATCATTCCCTAGCAGCCCCCCTCTATGTCTAACCTGTACCACGTATCTTCTCTTTTGAGCTTTAGTGGAAAGGTAGAAACACAGGGCTGATCTAAGAAAGTCTAATTCCTGTGCCCTCTGCCTTGGGGGAAGAACTGTTTCCCAACCTTCAAAACATCTCATCGCCTCTCTGCTCTGGAGGGAGTGGTTCGTGGAAGTTAGTAATTAACTCAAAGCGACAGGTTGACTTCTTTTTATTGCAGTTTCACTTTCCCATGGAAATTATCCTATTTTTATAGAGGTACTTGTATCCCTTACCCCACCCTGAAGTCAGGTAGAATGAGAAGGGAATTGTCTACATTTTTGCTCTGCTTTGAAGATAGGCAAACCTGAAAGTGGGAATGTTAATTATACCACCATGACTGCAGATCCCAGGCCCCAGCATCAAGCTTTATTCTGTGTCTTGACCTCCCCCCCACCCAAGGATTCTGGACTAAATATTCTTAACATTGACTTTATAGGAGAAATCCAGTTCCCTCTCACATATAAATTTATTTATAATATTTTAATGTGAACTATAAATGGATCCATTGTATTTATTTTCAAAAGTCATCTCTATTGATGACAAGAATAACTACAAATATAATGTCATTTAGAGAAGCTGCCTTATCTCCATAACTGGCCTTTTCTGAGGTCAGTCCTCTTAGACATTTTCCAGGCTCCCCAAACCCCTCATCTATTCATCTCTGGCCTGCCGGCATTACAGTAATTACCCTAGATGGCAGAGGAATTGTTACCAGATAATATCTTAGAAATAGGGAAATTATGAGCTAATTTCAGGCCATCTCAAATTAATGAGAATGTTCTTTGTGGAGTGCTACCAATGTAAACCTTTAAAAAATGACGAGTGGGCGATATTGAAATCCTTTATCTTCGGAGCTCGATACGAGCTCAGCAAGTGCACCCAAGTGCTGTTATCTGGCCAGTTGCTAGGGTGGCTCTTTTATCTTCCTTCTAGGTTTTATTAATTAAAAGTTCCTCTATGGCTTGGCTGTCATCAGCAACCTTTCTTGAGGTACAGAAAGGGGGGCTGTAGGGAGAGGAAATGAGGTTCTAAGAGACATCACTGGGTCCGTAAGGACCATCATCTGGGCTGAGAGGACCCTAAGCCACGGTGATGGCTAGCCGACCCAGTGCCTCCCTCCGGCATGGTCTGGACTGCCTCCCGCCTGGACTTTGCAACTTTGATCCTGTTTTATTGACCTGGAATTACTTGTCTTCCATGGGCATAACCAAAGGCTGTTCTTTAATGTGGTTGTCTCCAAGCAGTTGATTCCTTTGATTTCAAGATGATTTCCTGCCTTTTCTCATCTTATGTTTTAAGGGTAGCCCTGTTGGATGGTTGGCACATTTATTTTTTGCAGGTCCTTCTGCTTAGGGTGCTGTCTCTCCTCCACCACCACCACCAGCATCCCTAACCCATCGGGGGCAGCTCCGACATTTCTACTGGGCAGCGGCAGTTAGGGAGTACAATCTGTTTGGAAGGATTGGCATAATTTTATGTGAGATTGAGAAAATTCAGTTGCCCACACTGACAGTGAGAAGGCCCACGCTGTGAAGGCTCTGAAAGTGGAAGCCTGTGCCCCGAGCCCACATTTCTACTGGGCAGCGGCAGTTAGGGAGTACAATCTGTTTGGAAGGATTGGCATAATTTTATGTGAGATTGAGAAAATTCAGTTGCCCACACTGACAGTGAGAAGGCCCACGCTGTGAAGGCTCTGAAAGTGGAAGCCTGTGCCCCGAGCCCAGGTCCCTCTTTGGTGTTCTCTGTTCTCCCCATCTCCACGTGCTCAGACACTTCCTTCTCTGGGAAGTTATCTTCTTGCCCACAGCCCTTCCTAGTCATCTCTCCCTTCCCTTGTTATTTATTTGTGCCCATGGGTGTGTATGTGCACACTCAGTCATGACTGACTCTTTGTGATCCCTTGGACTGTAGCCTGTCAGGCTCTTCTGGAATTTTCCAGACAAGAATACTAGAGTGGGTTGCCATTTCCTTCTCTAGGAGATCTTCCCAACCCAGGGATCAAAGCTGGGTCTCCTGCATTGCAGGCAGATTCTTTACCACTGTGCCACCTGGGTAGCCCCATTTATGCCAATAATTAAAACTTTATTGAAAAACGGATACCGAAATAGGAGAACACTACTGCATACCTTACACAATTAAACGTCATTACATTATCTTGGTAGATGAGAACTGCTGAGCTGGTGAGGATTTCTGTGAAAGAACACAAATTCAGGAAGTTGTATGGATCCTTGATGTTGCTTCCTTCTAAATGAACGCCTTCTGTGAGGCTGGCTTTCCTCCCATCACTTGGCACAACCCTGTTGAGCGACCTGCACAAAGCACAGTCGTATGAACATGACTGAGAACCGTATAATCCTGTAACAACCTGGACATTTTACATGAAGTCAGAATTTGGACTTTGAACCAGCCATTTCTTTTTATGTTTTTTCTTTTCTTCTTCCAAGCAAGAGTGCAGTAAATCTCTCGCCAAAGGCATGTTGGTCCTTTCACAAGCCCAGCCCGTCCAGATCTCTAAGGCGACATTTCCAGGGAGCAACAACCCCTGGGTGTGCAGCGTCTCCTTTCTTCTTCTTCTTTTTATAATATTTATTTGGCCGCTCCAGGTTTTAGTTGAGGTGCAGGGTTTAGTTGCCCCCAGCCAGGTGGGATCTTAGTTCCCTGACCCAAGGGATCAAACCCGAGTCCCCTGCATTGCAAGGCAGATACTTAACCCCTGGGCCACCAGGAAGTCCCCTTCCTTCTTTCTTAAACAGAACTGTTACTCCTTTCTGAGTTAATGTGCTCTCAGAAATCACTCTCTCTGTGTTCAAATACTGGCTCTCCTGTCTCCTGACTCTCTGACTTTGGACAGGCTATTTGGCTTTTCAGCAGTAGGATGGATTAGTGATAGACCCCAACTCTTGTTGGTTGTGGGTATTCAGAGCCCATGAAGCCTCTGGAACTCGGTGCTCTGTAGATGCCCTTTCACAGGGTCCCTGCCAGCTCGTTCAGCCAGGTCCGTGAATGAGAAAAAGGTTCTTCTTCCTCCTGGATTTCTGCCCTTTCTCGCCTGCTTAGCCTGCTGCCCTTGCTCTGCAAGCATGGGGGCCCCACTCATTGTGGCCAAAGCTGCTGATGCTATTATCATGCTCCCAGCTTGGGGGGTGATCATATCCATCCAGTCACACAACTGACTCTCACTCCACATGCCATTGGTCATTTGAAGTCCTCTCATCTCCGCCTTCCTTAATGTCTTTAGAACCTTCCTGTTAACTTGGCTACCACCAGCCTAAGTTATACCCTGGCTGCATTTTCCCTGAAGAATTACTCCAATAATAAATCCTTATTCAACCTCTTGCATTCAGTCTTGTGCAACTTTCCCACAAATCACAGTATTTTTCTGAGATGGAAATTCAGTTTTCATTTCATAATTTAAAATCCTGCCAGTGCTCCCCATTTCTTCTGGAAAAATCTAGAAGTGTAGCTTACAAGGCATCTGGTGGGGCCACACCTGGCTATGTGATGCCGCGTCTCACCTCTGTAGACACCTCCCCTTCCCCAAGCCCCTTCCCCAGCAGTGATCCAGCCATATCATGAACATTTCAGTTGAGCAATCGATGTCAGTGTTGATGATCTAAAGTATAAAGAGCTCAAATAAGTTCATTTTTAAAGTTAAAACCCAGCAAATACTTCACCAACCACAGACAGTTCACAAAGTATGGACAACTAGAACATACACTCACACCCACAGAAAAATCTTGAGCTCTATCGATAGTCAAAGAAATTAGAATTCCAAAACATTTGTCATGTAACAATTAGCCAAAGATTTTTAAAAGTTAATTTATATTATTGACCAAAGCTCTGTGATGCATTAATACTCCCAGTGAGGGGCAGGGGGGACAGACCTGATTGGAGCACAAAGCAACTTTGGGGTGATTGACATGATAGAAATGTTCTGTATCTGATTGTGATGGTGGACACATGTAGTGTAATACTGATCAGAAACTCATTGAAATACATCTTTCAAATCGATGCGTCTTATTGTATATAAACTCTAAGTCAAACATGAATTTTTTAAAGTTTTTTAACTTTTAAAATTTTATTTATTTTTGGCTGCACTGGATCTTTGTTGCTGCTCACAGGCTCTCTCTTGTTGCAGTGAGTGGGGGTTGCTTTCCAGTTGTGGTGCATGGGCTTCTCATTGTGGTGAGAAGGGCTCGTGGCAGCTCTTCTTCTTGCAGAGCTGGGGCTCTGGAGTGCACAGGCTCAGTAATGTGGAGCCCCATGGCACGTGGAATCTTCCAGAACCAGGGCTCAAACCCGTGTCCCCTGTGTTGGCAGGCAGGGTCCCCTCCTAACCACTGGACCACCAGGGAAGTCCTCAAACCTGAATTTAAAGACAGCCTTATTGACCAGGATCAGGAGAATGAGACCCTTGCGTACACTGAGGGGCTGGGGTGAGGGCAGGGTGATAACATCTGTTGGCTCCATCTTTCTGGAAGGTAATCTGCTGCTACCATTTAAGAAAACAAATCCTGACATGGTAATTTTCCTTCTAGAACAGCATCCTAAGAATCAAGAATTCAAAGATGTATATCTACTATTTGTCACGGCAGCAATAGCAGCTAAAAACTGGGGAAAGAACCAGAATGTCCTTCAATAGGTGACTGGTTACATTACAATTCATCTGCACTGGGGCACTGCCAGCCCAGGAGGAGCCTTTGTGTGAATCAGAAAAAGGCATCCCTCTGGGGCAAACACTGCCTCCTAGACTTGAAGGGGGCATCAGCTAAATTCTAGCCCCACTGGTTCCCTCACCTGGGCTCCTGGGCAATTCTCAGGCTGAAAGCAGCATCTCTAATCCATAGGACGGTCCACGAGGCAGACATTAGAACTGATGTCTTTGAAGAACAGCGGCACAGGGAACTGTTAAATAACAAATGGGAAGTTAAATGATAAATATAGAGGTGATTTTACATACAATTCATCTTTTCTTCAAAAATAAAGTCACTGGAAGGAAACACGCATGCGTGCATACTAAGTCACTTCAGTCGTGTCCGGCTCTTTGCAACCCAATGGACTGTAGCCTGCCAGGCCCTTCTGTCCATGAGATTTCCCAGGCAAGGATACTGGAGTGGGTTACCATTTCCTTCTCCAGGGGATCTTCCTGACCCAGGGATCAAACCCATGTCTCATGTCTGCCTGTATTGGCAGCAGGTTCATGTGAGTGACAGAATCATGGGTGACTTTTTCTTACACCTGCTTTTTCCAAACTTTCTTGCTGTCAGTACTTTTTTAGTTGTGAAAAGACATTCTTACTCTCCTGTTTGATTCTGAAGAGTGTATTGTGCTGATACCTGTGACAGTGGTCTCAAGAGCGGATGGGACTTCTGTGCTGGAGTTAAGGCGAGAACCGCGGGGAGGAGAGGATGAGGGCTGCTCTGCTGAAGTCCCAGTGATCCCTTTGGTAAATGGGGACATCTCTTACTTTTTCCTTTGGTCTTTCCATCCTGTAGATTTGAGACATTTGAGGTGAACAGCTTTGAGCAGTTCTGTATCAACTACGCCAATGAGAAGCTCCAGCAGCAGTTCAACTCGGTAGGTTTTTCTGGACCCAGAGATGTCGGGTGGTGGGGGGAGTCACAGACAGCCCAGCCCACTTCTCTTCCATCCAGGGTCAGTGGGCTCCAGCTCGGCCCTGACCTGCCTTGGTTTCCTGATCGTGCCCCAGCTCTAGGCAGGCACTCCCCACTGGTCAGAAGGAGGTCGGAGTTGGGACAGCTGGGTCAAGAGGGTCAGTGATCCTCTCCTTGGCTTTGACTTCCGCTCTTTTTGAGCCCAAGAAATATGGGGTATTTGGACAATCACAGCCATCTGTGAGGCCTCTTGCGATTGGTTGAGGTATGACAGTGCAGGTGAGTAGAACATCCTAGGGAAGGATTCACATGGGGGTGAGGATCACCTTCATCATTGTTCAGTCGCTCAGCTGTGTCTGTCTCTTTGCAACCCCATGGACTGCAGCACACCAGGCTTCCCTGTCCTTCACTATCTCCTGGATTTGCTCAAACTCATGTCCATTGAATCAGTGATGCCATCCAATCATCTCATCCTCTGTCGTCCCCCTCTCCTCCTGCCCTTAGTCTTTCCCAGCATCAGAGTCTTTGCAAATGAATCGGCTGTTTGCTTCAGGTGGCCAAAATACTGGAGCTTCAGCTTTAGCATCCATCCTTCCAATGAATATTCAGGGTTAATTTCCTTTGAGTTTGACTGAGATCACCCAACTGGGCCTTTTTTTTCTGCAGTCATGACTGTGACTGGTGCCCAAAGCCTTTCTGATGAGTATATCCCATCCTCCGGGACTCAGAACCCATGTGGTTGAAGCTCAGGGGAGTTGAAAGTTACGATGTGTCTGTAGTTCACTGACCTGACTTTTTGCTTCTTGTACTAGCACGTATTCAAGCTGGAGCAGGAGGAGTACATGAAGGAGCAGATCCCGTGGACCCTGATTGATTTCTATGATAACCAACCTTGTATCGACCTCATAGAAGCTAAGCTGGGCATCTTGGACCTGTTGGATGAAGAATGTAAGGTAAAGCTGATGATGTCATTGAATCGGTTCAATTCTAGGCTTAGGGTTGTGAGGCAGAGGACAGCTGTGTGGTGCAAGGGAACATGTGAGATCTCAAGACTGGAGTTTCAGCTGATTAGTCGGCCTTTAGTTTGCTGAGAGAAGCCTTAGTGTCTATTCTGCAACTAAAAGGTACCAGAAGGTAACACATTGAACATGACTGGCAGGAATTGCTACATTGGTGAACAATGCCTTTGGCAGAGGCTGGGTGTTAAGGATTGGCATGATATGATGATGGTATGGATTTGGTGCCCCACATCTAGGTGCTGAGAAAGGACCACAACTTCTAGACAGGCATCCCGGAGAGGGAGGGCCAAGAGCCCAGGGACTCAGAACCCATGTGGTTGAAGCTCAGGGGAGTTGAAAGTTACGATGTGTCTGTAGTTCACTGACCTGACTTTTTGCTTCTTGTACTAGCACGTATTCAAGCTGGAGCAGGAGGAGTACATGAAGGAGCAGATCCCGTGGACCCTGATTGATTTCTATGATAACCAACCTTGTATCGACCTCATAGAAGCTAAGCTGGGCATCTTGGACCTGTTGGATGAAGAATGTAAGGTAAAGCTGATGATGTCATTGAATCGGTTCAATTCTAGGCTTAGGGCTGTGAGGCAGAGGACAGCTGTGTGGTGCAAGGGAACATGTGAGATCTCAAGACTGGAGTTTCAGCTGATTAGTCGGCCTTTAGTTTGCTGAGAGAAGCCTTAGTGTCTATTCTGCAACTAAAAGGTACCAGAAGGTAACACATTGAACATGACTGGCAGGAATTGCTACATTGGTGAACAATGCCTTTGGCAGAGGCTGGGTGTTAAGGATTGGCATGATATGATGATGGTATGGATTTGGTGCCCCACATCTAGGTGCTGAGAAAGGACCACAACTTCTAGACAGGCATCCCGGAGAGGGAGGGCCAAGAGCCCGGGATCGTCTTTACCGTGCAAGGTGGCTTGTGAGTGGCAAGAGCCACGTGGCTTGGTGGCAAGTAAGAGCTGTGGATTTCCCCCATGCAGCTTGTCATGGACAGTACCTGCTATGACAGGAGGGGCCCTGAGTTGCCAGCATGGAGAGAACCAGGCAGCCTTGGGTGTGTGGGGTAGGGGAACTCCTGTGTTATCAGTCATGCTTTGGCCTTTGGTTTCTGCTCTATGAATTGATGGGTGCTGGATCTGATGGTCTTCCAAACTTCTCCTGATTTGGTGTTTGGCGATTACAGTAAATGTATGCCAACTCCTTCAGGGGTGGAAACTCTAATCAAGAGGTGTAGAAGCCACTTGGGTCTTGGCATTGAAAGGGAAGAGCCCAGTTGCTCTTACTGTCTGATCTCCCATGTCTGGGCTGTGGAGTGGCTTGTGGCGTGATGGTCTGGGAGGAGCAGATATTTCCTTTCCAGAAACTTTCACTGCTTGAAAGTGAGAAAGACTGAAAACAAAACAGTGGAAGACAGAGTGAAACTACACTGAAATCCACAGCATGCTTTTATCTGATGGTTTTCAGCACATTCTCGAAGCTGGGGACTTGGTCTGGTGTCAGACTCAGGAACAGGTAATTCCTTGGGGTGACGGGGGCTGCGTTGGCTCGCCCCGCCCCCATGAGGTTGTGATAAAGGTGATAGAACAGTTGTCCCTATGTCCCTGCTTGGGCAGCACCGGCCGAATGACAGACGCCACAGCCCAGGCCCTCTAGCCACCCCACCCCCCACCGCCCGGTGTGCACCCCTCCCTCATCGTCTCGGTTCCACGTCCACTGCCAGCAGCTCCCTTCTGACACTCGGGAGCATGCTCCCCTCCCCTCCATCTCTGGTGATCCTTTCCGCAGCCTCCTCCAGCTCCGCACCCCCGACCACGCCCTGCATCCAGTTCCGGGCCTCTGAACCAGCACAGCCCCCCAGGCCNTCTAGCCACCCCCCCCCCCACCGCCCGGTGTGCACCCCTCCCTCATCGTCTCGGTTCCACGTCCACTGCCAGCAGCTCCCTTCTGACACTCGGGAGCATGCTCCCCTCCCCTCCATCTCTGGTGATCCTTTCCGCAGCCTCCTCCAGCTCCGCACCCCCGACCACGCCCTGCATCCAGTTCCGGGCCTCTGAACCAGCACAGCCCCCCAGGCCCGGCTCCGGGAGGGCTCTGGCCCTTCCCTCCCTCACCCAGTGGCGACGTCCAAGGGCGGACAAGGCTCTGAGCCAGCAGCTCGACCTGGCTCTGCGATGAAGCGCTAACTGCTGCAGACCACAGCCCCCAGGGGCCCTTCCTCACCTTTCTCCTCTCACGGGCCTCTCACAGGAACCCCCCACTGCCTCAGGGGGACGGAGTCAGAGAATTCAGCAGCTGCCCTATCGATTTTCCCTGATTTACCTTGCCTTTGGCAGGCAAGCCAAGGTCACTTGTGGGTTCGTTTGGCTCCTGGTTTGACGTTCTCAGAGGTGCCGCTGCCCAGGGGAGTGTGTCCCCAGAATGTCAGGCTGCAGCGGTGAGAACACTGGTCACTGCACGGTGAGAGACCTCAGGCTGCTGTCCAGAGGCGGGGGGACCCAAGCCCCTGGGTGAGGCATTGGGGTGCGCCCCTTGCAGCACAGGGCTGGGGAGCTGGTGGTTCTAGGGGTGGTGGAGGAGGGCTTAGCGGTGCAGCTGAAAACTGGTTTCAGGGAGGACCAGGGTGCAAACATGCAGCAGTTTTGAAAGCATCCCCCACAAAGCCCTGGACTTGGCAGCCTTGGGTATTCCCAGTGTGATGGATCCCCACACCTTCCTGTCTGTCTTCCTACCGAGTGCGCACTGCCTGTACTACTACTTTCNTGGTGCAGCTGAAAACTGGTTTCAGGGAGGACCAGGGTGCAAACATGCAGCAGTTTTGAAAGCATCCCCCACAAAGCCCTGGACTTGGCAGCCTTGGGTATTCCCAGTGCGACGGATCCCCACACCTTCCTGTCTGTCTTCCTACCGAGTGCGCACTGCCTGTACTACTACTTTCCAGAAGCTGAGGGGAAATAAAACCCAGCTGCATCTGTATGGATGGTCTCTGCCTTATGCTCTATGGTGCCTTTTGTTCGGGTCAAATTTTAAAGATTAGGGGATTTAAGTTTCAGACCGTATCCAACTCAAACTCCTACCAAACCCCCAGAAGGTATTGGTTTGGCCAAAAAGTTCATTTGAATTTTTCTATAACATCTTATGGAAAAACCGGAACGAAATGTTTGGCCAACTCAATATTATGCACCTACTGTATATCTGGTCTTGAGGGGAAAGCCCTCAGGAGAAGGGACAGGGGTCTTCCTGCCAGCCAGCGATGGGTGAAGAGGGACAGGATGGTACTTGGGAAGAGCCTGGCCTGAGCGAGGGACCCATGGAGGGCTGTGGGCAAGGACCAGGGCCCAGGGACAGCTGAGTGACCTCAAGGGCAGGGCACACCAGGTCAGAAAGAGTGCTGAGCTGCCCACAGCCAGGGGGATCTGTTAGATGCTTGCTTCCCTGTCCCTGAGGCTCCTTAGAAGGGAGATCTGAGGGTAAGCTGGGGTTTCCCGCTAGTCCCCAGGGGATGGAGGGGTGCCCCCAGAGCGTCGAGATAGATCGGGGGTGGTGCTGTGAGAGTGACACGTGGGGTCTCAGTGGCCGCCAAGTCACGGATACAGCAGGAGAGGCAAGATGAACACCAAATTATAGGACTGACACAAGAGCCCACAGTGTGGAAACCATTTTCTGTGAGATGTCGCTGCTGTGGGAATTCAGACTCATTCGGTATAATTGGATATGGCGTCTAGCAACAGATGGATTTTTAAAATTTTATTTATTTTGTGGCTGCACTGGGTCTTGGTTGCCGCGCATGGGCCTTCTCTCCCGGCGCTGTTGTCTAGTTATGGTGAGCAGGCTTCTCCCTGCAGTGGCTTCCTTGCTGTGGAGCGTGGGCCCAGGTGTGCAGGCTTCAGAAGTTGTGGCGCTCAAGCGTAGCTGCTCTGTGGCGTGGGGGATCTTCCTGACTAGGGAGCGAAGCCCTGCCCCCTGCATTGGCAGGTGGATCCCTAACCACTGAACCACCAGAGGAATCCTAATAGATGGATTTTTAACCAATAGTTATTGCTTTTGTCAGAAGCCACGAGACTGTAAACTTATAAAGCGTGCGTTTTGCTGTATGGAAATTGTCCTGTAATAAGTCTGACTTATAAATCCTCCTCTTGGAGGAACGAACTAGCAAGGACTGATAGGAATTGAGACGTCAGTGCACGTTTTCTCATAAGTGACATATTGTGTTTGAGCAGGGATTTTGTGAAAATGAGACCTTGACCTCTAGAAGCAGTTCCAGTGGGCGAAGACACAGTGTCTCAGGCTGGAGAGACGCAGGCAGGGCTGAGTCAGGGAGGCAGACTCTGCCCTGTTGACTGGGAGCCTCTCATTTCATGGAGCTCAGCCCGAGGAGCTGACGAGGATGGACCTTCCTGGTCATGATGTTGTTGTTGAGGCAGTAGAAGGACAGCAGGCTGCACTCGGGAGTCAATACCTGCTGTCTCCAGACCTGGGCCAGCCTGCTCTCGTGAGAGCTGACTGAATACCTGCTGTCTCCAGACCTGGGCCAGCCTGCTCTTGTGAGAGCTGACTGAATACCTGCTGTCCCCTGACCTGGGCCAGCCTGCTCTCGTGAGAGCTGATTTTGGATGAAGACCAAGGCCTTGTGGTTTCTCCAGATGCAGCCCTAGGGTGGCTGGCTGTGAATAGCTTTGAAGCCTGTGGTGGTCGGAGGGCAAGCGGCGCCCACATTATCCACATGACAAACCCCAGATTCCCTTCAGCGCGCCTCTGAGGGATCAGGTGAACAAAAAGAACATCTCCTGAGCTGACAGGAAATGGAAACACTGAGATGAGAAGGCGGGGGTAGGGGGGAGCACCCCCAGTGTGGCTATGTGAGCAGGGGTGACATGATGGGAGAGGCGCCCTGGGCACAGGGAATGTCATGTTTGCAGAGCCTGAGATGGTCTGGTTAGTCCCGGGCCCGTGGTGGTGGCTGGCGAGGATGGGAAGCAGGAACCATCGAGAACGGGAGAATTGGCCTCGCCTGCCCAGCGAAGGTGTCTGGGGGATGGAAGGGAGTGAAGAGCGGGAGAGACATGATCGGATGTGACTGACTTTTCAGCAGGGCTCCCTGAGAACTGTGAACGGTAAGCTGGAGAGAGACCATGGGGTCAGCAGAGCACAAGCCAGGAGGAGATACCAGGTGCTTCTGAGGAGGGAGACAGTGGGTGAGGGCCTCGATGGCCCGGCACATGACAGCCAGTTGTTGACTGGAGCAGTTTCTAGGCAGTTGTCTGGGCAGAAGTCTGACTTGGGTAACTGGTGGAGCGAATAGGAATGAGGCATTGGAGGGGGCGAGTCTGAACTCCTAAGGAGGAGCTGAGAGAGAGGGAGGGCTGGAGAGGACTCAGGAGAGGGAAGATGGGCAGCTCCTGGTACCCAGGAGGCAGGGGATGTGTGCTTGGGAACTCAATATTATGCACCTACTGTATATCTGGTCTTGAGGGGAAAGCCCTCAGGAGAAGGGACAGGGGTCTTCCTGCCAGCCAGCAAAGGGTGAAGAGGGACAGGATGGTACTTGGGAAGAGCCTGGCCTGAACGAGGGACCCATGGAGGGCTGTGGGCAAGGACCAGGGCCCAGGGACAGCTGAGTGACCTCAAAGGCAGGGCACACCAGGTCAGAAAGAGTGCTGAGCTGCCCACAGCCAGGGGGTACCTACTGTATATCTGGTCTTGAGGGGAAAGCCCTCAGGAGAAGGGACAGGGGTCTTCCTGCCAGCCAGCGATGGGTGAAGAGGGACAGGATGGTACTTGGGAAGAGCCTGGCCTGAGCGAGGGACCCATGGAGGGCTGTGGGCAAGGACCAGGGCCCAGGGACAGCTGAGTGACCTCAAGGGCAGGGCACACCAGGTCAGAAAGAGTGCTGAGCTGCCCACAGCCAGGGGGATCTGTTAGATGCTTGCTTCCCTGTCCCTGAGGCTCCTTAGAAGGGAGATCTGAGGGTAAGCTGGGGTTTCCCGCTAGTCCCCAGGGGATGGAGGGGTGCCCCCAGAGCGTCGAGATAGATCGGGGGTGGTGCTGTGAGAGTGACACGTGGGGTCTCAGTGGCCGCCAAGTCACGGATACAGCAGGAGAGGCAAGATGAACACCAAATTATAGGACTGACACAAGAGCCCACAGTGTGGAAACCATTTTCTGTGAGATGTCGCTGCTGTGGGAATTCAGACTCATTCGGTATAATTGGATATGGCGTCTAGCAACAGATGGATTTTTAAAATTTTATTTCTTTTGTGGCTGCACTGGGTCTTGGTTGCCGCGCATGGGCCTTCTCTCCNCCACAGTGTGGAAACCATTTTCTGTGAGATGTCGCTGCTGTGGGAATTCAGACTCATTCGGTATAATTGGATATGGCGTCTAGCAACAGATGGATTTTTAAAATTTTATTTATTTTGTGGCTGCACTGGGTCTTGGTTGCCGCGCATGGGCCTTCTCTCCCGGCGCTGTTGTCTAGTTATGGTGAGCAGGCTTCTCCCTGCAGTGGCTTCCTTGCTGTGGAGCGTGGGCCCAGGTGTGCAGGCTTCAGAAGTTGTGGCGCTCAAGCGTAGCTGCTCTGTGGCGTGGGGGATCTTCCTGACTAGGGAGCGAAGCCCTGCCCCCTGCATTGGCAGGTGGATCCCTAACCACTGAACCACCAGAGGAATAAGCCCACAGTGTGGAAACCATTTTCTGTGAGATGTCGCTGCTGTGGGAATTCAGACTCATTCGGTATAATCGGATATGGCGTCTAGCAACAGATGGATTTTTAAAATTTTATTTCTTTTGTGGCTGCACTGGGTCTTGGTTGCCGCGCATGGGCCTTCTCTCCTGGCGCTGCTCTCTAGTTGTGGTGAGCAGGCTTCTCCCTGCGGTGGCTTCCTTGCTGTGGAGCGTGGGCCCAGGTGTGCAGGCTTCAGAAGTTGTGGTGCTTAAGCGTAGCTGCTCTGTGGCGTGGGGGATCTTCCCGACTAGGGAGCGAAGCCCTGCCCCCTGCATTGGCAGGTGGATCCCTAACCACTGAACCACCAGAGGAATCCTAATAGATGGATTTTTAACTAATAGTTATTGCTTTTGTCAGAAGCCACGAGACTGTAAACTTATAAAGGGTGTGTTTTGCTGTATGGAAATTGTCCTGTAATAAGTCTGACTTATAAATCCTCCTCTTGGAGGAACGAACTAGCAAGGACTGATAGGAATTGAGACGTCAGTGCACGTTTTCTCATAAGTGACATACTTGTGTTTGAGCAGGGATTTTGTGAAAATGAGACCTTGACCCCTAGAAGCAGTTCCAGTGGGCGAAGACACAGTGTCTCAGGCTGGAGAGACGCAGGCAGGGCTGAGTCAGGGGGGCAGACTCTGCCCTGTTGACTGGGAGCCTCTCATTTCATGGAGCTCAGCCCAAGGAGCTGACGAGGATGGACCTTCCTGGTCATGATGTTGTTGTTGAGGCAGTAGAAGGACAGCAGGCTGCACTCGGGAGTCAATACGTGCTGTCTCCAGACCTGGGCCAGCCTGCTCTTGTGAGAGCTGACTGAATACCTGCTGTCCCCTGACCTGGGCCAGCCTGCTCTCGTGAGAGCTGATTTTGGATGAAGACCAAGGCCTTGTTGGTTTCTCCAGATGCAGCCCTAGGGCGGCTGGCTGTGAATAGCTCTGAAGCCTGTGGTGGTCGGAGGGCAAGTGGCGCCCACATTATCCACATGACAAACCCCAGGTTCCCTTCAGCGCGCCTCTGAGGGGTCAGGTGAACAAAAAGAACATCTCCTGAGCTGACAGGAAATGGAAACACTGAGATGAGAAGGCGGGGGTAGGGGGGAGCACCCCCAGAGTGGCTGTGTGAGCAGGGGTGACATGAGGGGAGAGGCGCCCTGGGCACAGGGAATGTCATGTTTGCAGAGCCTGAGATGGTCTGGTTAGTCCTGGGCCCGTGGTGATGGCCGGCGAGGATGGGAAGCAGGAACCATCGAGAACGGGAGAATTGGCCTCGCCTGTCCAGCGAAGGTGTCTGGGGGATGGAAGGGAGTGAAGAGCGGAAGAGACATGATCGGATGTGACTGACTTTTCAGCAGGGCTCCCTGAGAACTGTGAACGGTAAGCTGGAGAGAGACCATGGGGTCAGCAGAGCACAAGCCAGGAGGAGATACCAGGTGCTTCTGAGGAGGGAGACAGTGGGTGAGGGCCTCGATGGCCCGGCACATGACAGCCAGTTGTTGGTTGGAGCAGTTTCTAGGCAGTTGTCTGGGCAGAAGTCTGACTTGGGTAACTGGTGGAGCGAATAGGAATGAGGCATTGGAGGGGGCGAGTCTGAACTCCTAAGGAGGAGCTGAGAGAGAGGGAGGGCTGGAGAGGACTCAGGAGAGGGAAGATGGGCAGCTCTTGGTACCCAGGAGGCAGGGGATGTGTGCTTGGGAGGCCAACCAGGAGGAGAGGTGCTGCCTCCCCTGAGGACGGTCCGAGGCATTGTGGTCTGATGAGTCTCTGAATGTAGAGCAGAAATACGAGGTTTCCTGCATGGCAGCCTGCTCCCCTGTGATGGAGGAGATGGCGCATCTGCTGAGGCAGCAGGGTTAGAGGTTCGAGGGGAACAGAGGAGGTGGGGACAGGCNAGGGTCCGAGGCATTGTGGTCTGATGAGTCTCTGAATGTAGAGCAGAAATACGAGGTTTCCTGCATGGCAGCCTGCTCCCCTGTGACGGAGGAGATGGCACATCTGCTGAGGCAGCAGGGTTAGAGGTTCGAGGGGAACAGAGGAGGTGGGGACAGGCTGCCCTCCAGGGAGGGACGAGGAGCACCACATGCAGAGATATGAAGTACGAGACTCTCAGAGAGTGAGATGTATGGAGCTGCTGTCAAGGCGTGGTTGAAGTCCCCTTCGATCTGGGCACAGCGTCTTAATCTACGCAAGTGCTGCTCACCCTGGAATTTGATTTTCTCTTTTTGAACTAATACTAAGTTATACTCAGTTACCAGCAGAAGCTGATGAAGGGAAGGGAAGTCGGTATGTGATCTCAACCAGCCACCCAGGTCTGGGAAAGGACAGGATGGGTGGCTGGGTTGGTCTCACTTCAGTTCAGTTCAGTCACTCAGTCGTGTCTGACTCTTTGCAACTCCATGGACTGAAGCACACCAGGCCTCTCTATCCATCACCAACTCCCGGAGTTTACTCAAACTCAGGTCCTTCAAGTTGGTGATGCCATCCAACCTTCTCATCCTCTGTCATCCCCTTCTCCTCCCGCCTTCGGTCTTTCCCAGCATAAGGGTCTTTTCTAGTGCGTCAGTTCTTCGCATTAGGTGGCCGAAGTATTGGAGTTTCAGCTTTAGCATCAGTCCTTCCAATGACTATTCAGGACTGATTTCCTTTAGGATTGACTGGTTGGATCTCCTTGCTGTCCAAGGACTCTCACGAGTCTTCTCCAACACCACAGTTCAAAAGTATTAATGCTTTGGTGCTCAGCTTTCTTTATAATCCAACTTCTCACATCCATACATGACTACTGGAAAAACCATAGCTTTGACTAGTCAGACCTTTGTTGGCAAAGTAACGTCTATGCTTTCTAATATGCTGTCTAGCTTGGTCGTAGCTTTTCTTCCAAGGAGCAAGCATCACTTAATTTCATGGCTGCACTCACCATCTTCAGTGATTTTGAAGCCCGAGAAAATAAAGTCTCTCACTGTTTCTGTTGTTTCCCCATCTATTTATCATGAACTGATGGGGCCGGATACCATGATCTTAGTTTTCTGAATGTTGAGTTTTAAGCCAACTTTTTCACTCTCCTCTTTTACTTTCATCAAGAGACTCTTTGGTTCTTCTTTACTTGCTACCGTAAGGGTGGTGTCATCTCTGTGTCTGAGGTTATTGATATTTCTTTCCACAACCTTGATTCCAGTTTGTTCTTCATCCAGCCCAGCATTTCTCATGGTATACGCTGCACAGAAGTTAAATAAGCAGGGTGACAACATACAGTCTTAACGTACTCCTTTCCCAATTTGGAACCAGTCTGTGGTTCCCATGTTCAGCTCTAACTGTTGCTTCTTGACCTGCATACAGGTTTCTCAAGAGGCAGGTCAAGTGGTCTGGTATTCCCATCTCTAAGAATTTTCCACAGTTTGTTGTGATCCACACAGTCAAAGGCTTTGGCATAGTCTGTAAAGCAGAAATAGATGTTTTTCTGGAACTCTCTTGCTTTTTCAATGATCTAGTGGATGTTGGCAGTTTGATCTCTGGCCCCTCTGCCTTTTCTAAATCCAACTTGAACATCTGGAAATTCACAGTTCACATATTGCTGAAGCCTTGCTTAGAGAATGTTGATCATTACTTTGCTAGCATGTGAGATGGGTGCAATTGTGCAGTAGTTTGAGCATTCTTTGACATTGCCTTTCTTTGGGATTGGAATGAAAACTGACCTTTTCCAGTTCTGTGGCCACTGCTGAGTTTTCCAAATTTGCTGGCATATTGAGTGCAGCACTTTCACAGCATCACCTTTCAGGATTTGAAATAGCTCAACTGGAATTCCATCACCTCCACTAGCTTTGTTCATAGTGATGCTTCCTAAGGCCCGCTTGAATTCGTGTTCCAGGATGTCTGACTCTAGGTGAGTGATCACACTATTGTGATTATCTGGGTCATGAAGGTCTTTTTTGTACAGTTCTTCTGTGTATTCTTGCCACCTCTTCTTAATATCTTCTGCTTCTGGGTTGGTCTAGAATTAGTGTTTTGCTGAGCATGCAAAAGGGGTGTTTTGTGAAGGTGGGAAAGTGAAGGAGGAGATGGCTGTCAGGTGGGGAGGAAGGAGCCACTTCTGCCTGGAGCTGTTAGGACAGCAGAGTCCTGGAGGCCCAGCTATCACAGGAGGATTCAGGGCTGATGCGGGCAGGGCCACCTGAGAGGTCACCAGGGGTGGGAGTCATCAGGGAGCCCACAGAGGTCTGAGATGGAGTGAGATGGTGGCCAGGAAGGCTGTCTTGGTGGCACAGGCTCAGGAAGATGGGCCAGGAAACAGAGATGGAGTAACTGACTTTAGGCTCCTTATCAACCAGCTCTTGTCAGCTGTTGGGCTGGGGCAGGCTTTAGCCCCAGGCGATGTCTCAGGCCAGTGATGGCAGCCAGACATAACTTCCTATGAGGGTTCCAGGAATGCCTTGGTGAAAAGCTGTCCTGGACCACAGGTTTTATACCCCAGGCTGTTGGAGATGAGGGACTTAGTAAGTCCAAGGATTATTTCATTCCCCACCTCCCAGTTTTTTCTGTTTTATTTTAGTGAAGTGAAGTCGCTCAGTCGTGTCCGACTCTTTGCAACCCCATAGACTGTAGCGTACCAGGCTCCTCTGTCCATGGGGTTTTCCAGGCAACAGTACTGGAGTGGATTGCCATTTCCTTCTCCAGGGGATCTTCCCGACCCAGGGCTCGAACCCAGGTCTCCCGCATTGTAGACAGACTCTTTACCGTCTGAGCCAAAAGAGTAAAATCAGGTTTAATGTATTTTAACAGCTTTATTAAGATAGAATTAATAAACCATCCAACTCACATATTTAAAATACACAAGTCAGTGGGGTTTTTTTTGGTGTATTCAGAGTTGTGCAACCATGAATTTCACAACATTTTCATCATCCCCTAAAGATATACATTAGCAGAAATTCTCCATTCCCCCACTGCCCTAGGCAACCACAAATCTACTTCTTATCTCTACAACATTTGCCAATTTGAGACGTTTCATATAGATGTGGCCTTCACCTTTGGTGTGACCAGTGGCCAGCAGAGCAGGTCAGAGGGATTCACCTCCTGAGGGACAGTGCCCACCTAGATGAAGGCAGAGCTGGAGTCCAAGCTCCTGGCCCAGTGCCTTTGGAGAGGAAGAAAGCTTGCATGAAGCTGCTGGCAGATACTTTTTTTAAAAAGGATTTGATTTACAGCATATTCCAGAGCTACCGATAACCGCAATCTAGATTTTATCAAAATACAAGATTTGCTTGTTGTCTCCAATGCTTATTTTAAATCTACTTATTGGAAAGATTTTTGGAAATCACTGCTCCTCACCTAACCATGCGTTTGTGGCTCCTTTAAAACTCTGTCATCGGGCAGGGAAGCCCAAACAGTGAGGAGCACATCAACCAAGCAGCCTGTCCTGGATTGAACCCCAGCTTTGCTGCTTGCCAGCTGTGTGACCTTGGGCAAGTTACCTAACTGCTCTGTTTCTTCACCTGTAAAATGTATATAGTAGCTTCCCTGGTGGCTCAGATGGTGAAAAACCTGCCTGCAATGCAGGAGACCCAGGTTCAATCCGTGGGTCGGGAGGATCCCCTGGAGAAGGAAATGGCTCCCCACGCCAGTACCCTTGCCTGCGAAGCCCATGGACAGAGGAGCCTGGTGGGCTGCACTCCATGGGGTTTGCAGAGAGCTGGACATGACCGAGAAACTAATACCTAGTTCATAGGGTTGAATGAGTTAATATATCGAAAATGTATAGGAAATCGCCTGGCAATAAGTTCTCTGGGCATTTGCTTTTAGCATTATCTGAGATTCTTCATTCCTATGAATTTCTGCTGGCCTTCATTTTTAGTCAAGGATGGGGGTGAGAACAGAGACCAACCCTTGTCAGGAAATATGTTTACACATGACCTTGGTTTCAGGCCTCTCTCACTCATTGATTCACGCGAGTCTGATTTAGGGAATATGTAGGATTATGAAATCTGCTGAGAAGTCCAATTTCACGGACAAGATAAGATGAGCTGGATACTGGCAAACGCAGGTGCTGAGCCAGGTGGGACTTCTCATCGTGGTCCTGCCCTTCCTGTCCTGTCTGCCCCGGGTCTGCTAGGTCTGGGTCCATTGTGCTTCTGTTTTCGCCTCCTGGGAGCTCAGCCAGGTTGGCCTCTTGCTTCCCCCACACCTGGTGTTTCTGAACACAAGCTGCTTGGAGACAAATATGAAACAATATATTTTAAAATGCTGAATTAAATATATTTTGTCTGCCCAACGCAATTAATAGCCTCCTTGAAGAAAAAGTTTTCTTAAACATCCTATGGCACCTAACACTGGATATTCAGTACCAGTTGCACCAAGTTGAATATTGAGAAAAATCCGTTTGGTTACAAAGTATTTGGGAAATTTGTTTTCAAGTGGGTAAGCAATTTTTCATATGCACAGGTTTTATTAATTTACTAAACAAAGCCCTTTTTAAATGGCTAGTGCAAGGGTCACCTTCAACCCTGCCTGATCCAAATGTACAGGCTAAACTATGAAAGGGCAAGTCATTGGTAGCCCGTAGCTGAGGAAAGGGTGTGTGCAGTGATGGTCAAGAATGAAGGAGGGGTACCTTCACATCTGACAAGGTGCCATCATCTTTGATAATTTGAGAGGTGGGTAGAGTGGCTCTGTGTTTTGTTTTCAGCAAGGCATGATGCGTTTTCACTTTCGAAGCTGTCTCTAAAGATATGGAAAGAGGTTGCTCTTCAGAATCCTTAATGGCATGAAATCTCTAAATGTAAATTTGAGGGAGATAGAGATTAGTACTGCATAGTTCAGTCACTAGGTACTTAGTGCCCAGTTTGTGGTTGGAACCCAGTTTTAAGTTTTTTGAGGGGCAGGAAAAAAACAGACATATTTCTCGAGTGCAACAAACTCACAGTTTATAGAGACAAGACAATACACAGAAACCAGCAACTGATGAACACTGTTGGGCAGCACAGGTGTAAGAACTCAACTGGAGGAAGTCCAAAGTGCAATCGAGGGTGGTCAGGAAAGGCTCCAGAGAAAAGGACAGACTCGAGCTGAGCCTGGACACCGGTGTTCAGACGAGACAGAGGGCGAGCTGTTCTGCTGCAGGAGTTGGCCTGAGCAAACAGGAGCTTGGACTAGAGATGGGGTGATGTGTTCATGACCCTGAAGTCACTGGCCCTCCCCCCCCAGAACGGAAAAGCATCTTCAGCTTTGTCCCAGGGTTGTGATTCTGCTCTTGTAACCTTTGCCTCCACCTTCATCCTCTCCCAGCTCTTCCAGCATCTGCCAACTGGCAGGTTCCCTGAGGCTCAGTGCACGCCTATAGACACCACAGGAGCCAGCATGCAGGGCATGTTGAGAGCGTGCTGTGTGGGATCCCAAGTGTCCATGGTTGAGTCTGCTTTCCACATCCGGTTAGGGTCCAGGTCTGAGTGCTGAATCCAGTCTCGATGAGGTTAACTTCCTGGCAGACTCCATCACCCTGCCTCTACTCTCGCCTTCCTTTTTCCTCTTCGCAAAACCCCTGATTTTGTGAATCCACAGGTCCCCAGAGGAACCGACCAGAACTGGACTCAGAAGCTCTATGACAGGCACTCCAGCAGCCAACACTTCCAGAAACCCCGCATGTCCAACAAGGCCTTCATCGTCATCCACTTCGCAGATAAGGTGGGTCTTCTCACGGTGGGCTCAGCACTCCGAGAGCCCCGCCCTCGGGGGACTTCGGGTTCTTGGGCTAAGAGGGAGCTGACCTTTGAAGTCAGGTAGGTGGCCTGGAGTCTCTTGGGTGGGGCCTTGTCTAGCCTCCTGGAGTCTGAGAGAGGAAAGCGTGGTCCTTCTCCATGTGGCTCGTTTCCCAGCAGCTGAGGTAGACTTAGAATTTCTCCATGTGGATTGTGTTCCGTATGCACTAGCCCAGTGCTTCTCAAATTTTCCTGTGCATGTACATCACCAGGTCTTGCTCAAAGGCAAGTTCTAATTCGGTAGATCTGTCGTGAGGCTGACAAGCTGCCTTTAGAGCACCCAAAGGAGGCCTTCTGTCCAAGGCCATCTTATGGGAACTCCTTTTTGAATCAATGTGTTATTTGCTCCTTCATGTTTGAAACAATGTGTTATTTGCTCTGTCCTGTCTGATTCTTTGCAACCCCGTGGATTATAGCCCACCAGGCTCCTCTGTCCGTGGAATTCTCCAGGCAAGAATACTGGAGTGGGTAGCCATTCCCTTACTCCTGGGGATTTTCCCAACCCAGGGATTGAACCTGGCTTTCTGCCTGCAATGCAGGCAGATTCTTTACTGTCTGAGCCACCAGGGAAGCCCAGACCAATGTGGTTAGTGTTCAGTCGCTCAGTTGTGTCTGACTCTCTGCAACCCCATGGACTGCAGAAGAACGTGGTTTTCCACAAAATGAATAGTCCGCTTCCTCTCTGTAAATCTCGGTACGTGTTGGGTTTACATTTTAGAGGAGACTGTCTTACTCCTGGGGATTTTCCCAACCCAGGGATTGAACCCGGCTTTCTGCCTGCAATGCAGGCAGATTCTTTACTGTCTGAGCCACCAGGGAAGCCCAGAACAATGTGGTTAGTGTTCAGTCGCTCAGTTGTGTCTGACTCTCTGCCACCCCATGGACTGCAGAAGAACGTGGTTTTCCACAAAATGAATATTCCGCTTCCTCTCTGTAAATCTCAGTACGTGTTGGGTTTACATTTTAGAGGAAAGCATCCGTGGGTTTCCCATGCACACACGGCTCTTTTCAGAAGACGCTGTGGACGAGATGAAACCAGTGGAGGTGCTGCTGAGGGCCCCAGGTCACGCAGGAGCAGTAACTCCCCTTTCTGTTTCTGGCCGTGGCCCCAGGTGGAGTACCTTTCAGATGGTTTTCTGGAGAAAAACAGAGATACCGTGTACGAAGAACAGATCAACATCCTGAAGGCCAGCAAGGTAAAGAGCTCCAGAAGTGGAGAAGCAGAGGCGGAGCAGCCAGGCCAGAGCCGGGCGGGGAGTGGCCAGTGCCAGCCCCAGGCTGGATCATGGGTTGGGCGGGGGGGTGAGGGGCCTGCCAGTCATTTCAGTCTGAGAATTTGAGGATGGCCTGATGAAAGGAAGGAAGCAAGGGATGGCAGAGGCGACTGGGAAAGGTACCAGTTAGTGGAAGGAAATGGGAAAGGGGACCAGTCTGAAGGGGTCATGGTGGGTCTCACTGTGGAGACATTGCAGGTGTCCATTGTATCATTTGTCTCCCGTCTCCTTGGAGCAGATGCAAAAGCACTTAAACCCCTTCAGATCCTAGTTTCAGCGCCTTTGACTTCTGCTTAGCCGTCTATGGAACCTCCCTATGGCCAGAAACATAAGTGGAGCAGTAGGATTCAGGGGACCTTTATATCTACAGTTCTGGAATGTTGCTTTCTAGGATCTCCAAAATTTCAGTTGTTTCCTTCTCATGAGCATAACAAAAAGGCAGGAAATATTGTGTCCATTCTACAGGTAGAAGGAACAAAGTACCGACTGACCTAAACACATTTATCAAGCACCTACCTGGTGAGGCGAGGCCCTGAACATACCTGTAGGCATTTATATTCTGTTACGGGCTGGGGTGGGGCAGGTGAGCAAGCCTGGAGTAACTGAAGGGAGAGGCGGCCTGGGCTGGGGGAGCACAGGCCCTGCTGGTCCAGAGAGCCCCCTTGCCGATGCTTGGAGGCAGGTGCCGATGCTGGCCACAGCCCTTCAGAGGAAGCCCAGGAAGGACCCTCCCAGAAGTCCGGAGGCTTTCTCCCAGACCACGTGGCACTGCACTCACTGCAGAGGCCTGATAACACTGCCAGTAGCAGATTAATTTCTCTTTGTGATAAGCTGTAGATGAATGCCATAAGGCTGAGATGATGGAATGCCAAACATACACCCTGAGGATGGACCCAGGCACCTAGAGGCAGGTAAATCATGTGGCCCCAAGGCCAGGGTTTTAGGGAGGATTTGAGTCGTTACCAGCAATGTAGGCAGCCCAGGGCAAACCCCGGCCTGTGTCATCTCCCCATATCTAGAGAGTTAGTCATCACTGAGACAAACTTGCTTTGGATAAATGTGCACGTCAATGCGAGATTAACCCCTTGCCTTGCCAAGTGTCCTCCATGGTGGTTAACGTGACTTTACATTCTTTGCAAGAAAGGTGAGGGATGGGAGGGGAACCACAGTGAGAGAGTAGAAGTGGACGGTTTGAGCCCCGAGGAGCACGTTTCCTCCTCCTTTGTGTCTTAGAAGTAGAGACCTGTGACCTCCTGTTCCTGTGACAGCAGCCCTAGAGGGCTAAGAAACTTTCTTTCTTATGACAGGCTTCTCCTGTTGGGGAGGAGCACAAATGAGGGGCTGGGGGAGAGTGTCGGGTACTTTCTGTTACGTGCAGAGTCTGCTTCTGCCATTGATTTTTGTCTTAGTCTGAGTGTCTCTCGGGGATCCCAGTATCTAGAAGGGAATCTCTCACACTCTTGTCTCCAGAAGATTATCTGTTGTTAGCCACTGAGATTTTTTTCCCTTATTTTTATTTAACAAACTTTATTAAACATTTGTGTGATATATAGTGGTAACAAGTACGTGTAGTAAACCTCACAGAACTCACAGTCAAGTGAAAAGATGTACAGTTCGATCGTAAGTTTTGTTGATGCTGTGAAGGTCAGGAAGAAGGTTCTATGGAAAAGAATAATAGGAATGTGCTGGGAGTCCCCATAGTCACCCCCAAGTTGAACCATTTGCTAGGAAGACTCTCAGCCATAGTGCTCATGGCTATGATTTATTATAGCAAATGGATATAAGGCACATCAGCAAGGGAGAAGGTGCCTGGGGTGACAGCCATGGAAACCAGGTGCGAGCTTCAGGAGTCCTCCCCCAGGGGAGGACGGGGAAGTCCTGCTGAATATGCTTCTTTTCCACAGTAGTGCATTGTGATGATACTTGTTGCAACTGCTGAGTCACTTCCGTCATGTCCCACGTGATCTCTGTGTAACCCCATAGACTGTAGCCCATCAGGCTCCGCTGTCCACGGGATTCTCCAGGCGAGAATACTGGAGTGTTTTGCCATGCCCTTCTCCAGGGGATCTTCCTGACCCAGGGATCGAACCCGTCTCTCTTATGTCTTCTGCACTGGCAAGCGGGTTCTTTACCACTGGCGCACCCTGGGAAGCGTGTGATGATCCCTGGCAACTATCTACCAGAGCAGCTCACCTGAGCCTGGGCATTCAGGGTTCCCTACTGCTAGTCAGTGATGTTGGCACCGTTTGCCTAGCAAAGCATCCGTGGGTTTCCCATGCACACACGGCTCTTTTCAGAAGACGCTGTGGACGAGATGAAACCAGTGGAGGTGCTGCTGAGGGCCCCAGGTCACGCAGGAGCAGTAACTCCCCTTTCTGTTTCTGGCCGTGGCCCCAGGTGGAGTACCTTTCAGATGGTTTTCTGGAGAAAAACAGAGATACCGTGTACGAAGAACAGATCAACATCCTGAAGGCCAGCAAGGTAAAGAGCTCCAGAAGTGGAGAAGCAGAGGCGGAGCAGCCAGGCCAGAGCCGGGCGGGGAGTGGCCAGTGCCAGCCCCAGGCTGGATCATGGGTTGGGCGGGGGGGTGAGGGGCCTGCCAGTCATTTCAGTCTGAGAATTTGAGGATGGCCTGATGAAAGGAAGGAAGCAAGGGATGGCAGAGGCGACTGGGAAAGGTACCAGTTAGTGGAAGGAAATGGGAAAGGGGACCAGTCTGAAGGGGTCATGGTGGGTCTCACTGTGGAGACATTGCAGGTGTCCATTGTATCATTTGTCTCCCGTCTCCTTGGAGCAGATGCAAAAGCACTTAAACCCCTTCAGATCCTAGTTTCAGCGCCTTTGACTTCTGCTTAGCCGTCTATGGAACCTCCCTATGGCCAGAAACATAAGTGGAGCAGTAGGATTCAGGGGACCTTTATATCTACAGTTCTGGAATGTTGCTTTCTAGGATCTCCAAAATTTCAGTTGTTTCCTTCTCATGAGCATAACAAAAAGGCAGGAAATATTGTGTCCATTCTACAGGTAGAAGGAACAAAGTACCGACTGACCTAAACACATTTATCAAGCACCTACCTGGTGAGGCGAGGCCCTGAACATACCTGTAGGCATTTATATTCTGTTACAGGCTGGGGTGGGGCAGGTGAGCAAGCCTGGAGTAACTGAAGGGAGAGGCGGCCTGGGCTGGGGGAGCACAGGCCCTGCTGGTCCAGAGAGCCCCCTTGCCGATGCTTGGAGGCAGGTGCCGATGCTGGCCACAGCCCTTCAGAGGAAGCCCAGGAAGGACCCTCCCAGAAGTCCGGAGGCTTTCTCCCAGACCACGTGGCACTGCACTCACTGCAGAGGCCTGATAACACTGCCAGTAGCAGATTAATTTCTCTTTGTGATAAGCTGTAGATGAATGCCATAAGGCTGAGATGATGGAATGCCAAACATACACCCTGAGGATGGACCCAGGCACCTAGAGGCAGGTAAATCATGTGGCCCCAAGGCCAGGGTTTTAGGGAGGATTTGAGTCGTTACCAGCAATGTAGGCAGCCCAGGGCAAACCCCGGCCTGTGTCATCTCCCCATATCTAGAGAGTTAGTCATCACTGAGACAAACTTGCTTTGGATAAATGTGCACGTCAATGCGAGATTAACCCCTTGCCTTGCCAAGTGTCCTCCATGGTGGTTAACGTGACTTTACATTCTTTGCAAGAAAGGTGAGGGATGGGAGGGGAACCACAGTGAGAGAGTAGAAGTGGACGGTTTGAGCCCCGAGGAGCACGTTTCCTCCTCCTTTGTGTCTTAGAAGTAGAGACCTGTGACCTCCTGTTCCTGTGACAGCGGCCCTAGAGGGCTAAGAAACTTTCTTTCTTATGACAGGCTTCTCCTGTTGGGGAGGAGCACAAATGAGGGGCTGGGGGAGAGTGTCGGGTACTTTCTGTTACGTGCAGAGTCTGCTTCTGCCATTGATTTTTGTCTTAGTCTGAGTGTCTCTCGGGGATCCCAGTATCTAGAAGGGAATCTCTCACACTCTTGTCTCCAGAAGATTATCTGTTGTTAGCCACTGAGATTTTTTTCCCTTATTTTTATTTAACAAACTTTATTAAACATTTGTGTGATATATAGTGGTAACAAGTACGTGTAGTAAACCTCACAGAACTCACAGTCAAGTGAAAAGATGTACAGTTCGATCGTAAGTTTTGTTGATGCTGTGAAGGTCAGGAAGAAGGTTCTATGGAAAAGAATAATAGGAATGTGCTGGGAGTCCCCATAGTCACCCCCAAGTTGAACCATTTGCTAGGAAGACTCTCAGCCATAGTGCTCATGGCTATGATTTATTATAGCAAATGGATATAAGGCACATCAGCAAGGGAGAAGGTGCCTGGGGTGACAGCCATGGAAACCAGGTGCGAGCTTCAGGAGTCCTCCCCCAGGGGAGGACGGGGGAGTCCTGCTGAATATGCTTCTTTTCCACAGTAGTGCATTGTGATGATACTTGTTGCAACTGCTGAGTCACTTCCGTCATGTCCCACGTGATCTCTGTGTAACCCCATAGACTGTAGCCCATCAGGCTCCGCTGTCCACGGGATTCTCCAGGCGAGAATACTGGAGTGTTTTGCCATGCCCTTCTCCAGGGGATCTTCCCGACCCAGGGATCGAACCCGTCTCTCTTATGTCTTCTGCACTGGCAAGCGGGTTCTTTACCACTGGCGCACCCTGGGAAGCGTGTGATGATCCCTGGCAACTATCTACCAGAGCAGCTCACCTGAGCCTGGGCATTCAGGGTTCCCTACTGCTAGTCAGTGATGTTGGCACCGTTTGCCTAGCACATACTAGTTCCAGACTCGCAGCAGGAAAACAGGTTGGCTCAGCAAAAACAATATTGTTGGTGTAAACAGTTTAGGCTCAGTGAACCGTTCTTATCAGGGACTGCAGAAGACCCTCCCCAAATCCACGTTTCCAGACACCAGCCAAGCATGTGTCTTGTAAGCAGGCCTCTCTGGGATGGCAGTCTCGGGCCTGGTGTTCGTTCTTTTCTAAACAGGTATATCATTTTAGATAGGGTGTACTGAATTTTTATTAGAAATATAGGCTCATAAAAAATTCAAATAGTTTAGAAATATATAAAATAGAAGTATTCTGTCCCACTCCTGACCTTTCTTTTCATGCATTCCCACTCTGATGATACAAATATACTGGTACATCTTTTTAAAATTGAAATGAATGGCATTATACACAGTCCTCTCTCACTTTTCACTTACCGTTATCTCTTGGCCATTTTTCATATGAGTACATATCCACTTCTTTTCTTTTCTAAAACAATTGTTGATATTTTGCTAACTCAAATAACACTGCAAGGAATGCCCTTTACATGTATCTCTGCTTACTTGTATAGTTGTGTCTGCCTGTAAATTATTAGAAATGGAATCGACAGTTCAAAGAGCATGCCCTTCAAGACTCTAGCAGTATTGCTAAACTGGAGTGTAGAATAGTTCTGTGATCTACTCTTAAAAGGTTTGTTGTTCTTGGTTAGTCACTAAGCTGTCCGACTTTCTGCAGCCTCATGGACTGTAAGCTGTCAGGCTCCTCTGTCCATGGGATTTCCCAAGCAAGAATACTGGAGTGGGTTGCCATTTGCTTCCTCCAGAGGATCTTCTCCACCCCAGGGATCAAGCTCACGTCTCCTGCATTGGCAGGCAGATGCTTTACTGCTGAGCTACCAGGGAAGCCCACTCTTAAAAGGTACCAACTCCCTTCTCTTCACTGTCCACCTATCACAACTCTAGCCTTCCCCTTCACCAGCTAACATTTCTAAAGAAACCAAAGACCCTGTTGCCAGGCCCTCCTGCTCCCATCCCAGCAAACCCTCAGAGATGCTGTGATGACGACCAGCAGCCCTTAAAGGCTGAACTGAGAGGGGCTCCCAGGGCCCCCAGACCCCAGTAGGAGGAGGGCTGAGAATGCTCTACCCTGGACGCCTTCCAGCCCATTTCAGACATCCCAGGAGATGGAAAGCAGAGATCAATAGTGTGTCACTATAAACCTACAGATGGGATCTCCACAGACTACAGCTGCCAATCAGAGCGATTAGAAATGTGCTTTAAATCATTCGGACAGGTGGGTACCACTGACAGCATCTGTCGTAGCATTTTTAAAGCTCAGAGTTCACTGAACCTCTATCATTTTCTTTAAATTTTTTTTTACATCAGTCCCACAAAGTTTATGTTTCTAGGATACACTTAAAGCAGAGAGAAAAAGACCTGGAAAGATACAAGCCTATGGTATCCAGTTAATGCCCACCTTTTTACTGGTTTTCTCCTTACTAAGCATAACTCTTACATCCCGTAGGCAAATTCATGGTTTTACTTAAAGATATTTTTATTTGGAAAGAGACCTATTAGCTTTTTCCTTTTGTGTGGCATCCCTGGTAAGAAATTAACAAATCAGTGTGAAAAACTAGTCAGGATGGGATGGAAGATAACCACGTACCCTGCCAACCAAAAGACTGTTTGAAGAGCTCCCACCGAGAGCAGTGAAATAAAACGGTGTTAATGAGAATGTAATTAGTAAAGCCAGTTACGCTGCCTAAGAAGCTATAATACAGCTAAATGCTTCCTCAGCTATCAGAAAGCTATAAATAGAGATTTAAGTAGAGAGATGCCTCTTTTAAAACATGACTTCAGGTTAACAGACTGATTTGTTTTAGATTCTAAAGATGGAGGGTTTTCCTTCATAGTGTTTATTGTAAAAAAGCGATAAAATTTATAAATCGGGGTGGTAGGGGAATCCTGAAGGGAGAATTTTTTCTTCTGGAGATTTCCTGTTCCAGGGCCCCATGGAGTCCAGGTCAGAGGGCTGGGCAGTGGGTCCAGGGTACATGCTGGCAGGTGCTGGAAAGCAAGGGCCGTTCTGTGCCATGTTCCCAGGCAGACCCTGCTGGTACCATCTCCACACCATCCCAGCAGACAGGATCTCAAGACCAGTGTGGTCCTGAGGCCAGGCAGACCATTTGAGCCTGGGCTGTGACTATCCCTGAGGTCCAAGAGTCAGGATGCTCTGACAAGGTCCAAACACCATCTCTACCCGGCCCCCGCCCCCCACCTTGTCTCCTTTCTCCCTCAGCTTCAGCTCAAGGATCACAACACATGCATTCCACTGCTTTCTACACAACTAGTTTCCTTCCAGGGTACACACATGTTTCATTTTGAGCAAGCACATTTGCTTTACATTTTTAAAAAGTTGTTATATAATAGCTTTTGAGTCAGCATACTATGAAACTAGCTTTGAAGTGTTTTTGGAGGGCTTCCTGTTTAAAATCAGTTTCTGCTGGTAGTTAAAGCCTCTCCCAATACTTAGAATAAATAGATAACTGTGTAAGAGGGAACTTTAGTCAGGAAAACAATATGATTGTTCTCGGCAATACAGAAAGGTCCTGCTTCTTGAAAAAAAGTGCTGAGACTTTTCCTCCAAATACCCTTTAAAACTCCTTTAAATAAAGTCAGTTCAGTTCAGTCGCTCAGTCGCGTCCAGCTCTTTGTGACCCCATGGACTGCAGCAGCCAGGCCTCCCTGTCCATCACCAACTCCCGGAGTTTACTCAAACTCATGTCTGTTGAGTCAGTGATGCCATCCAACCATCTCATCCTCTGTCGTCCCCTTCTCTTCCTGCCTTCAATCTTTCCCAGCATCAGGGTCTTTTCAGATGAGTCAGTTCTTCGCATCAGGTGGTCAAAGTATTGGAGTTTCAGCTTCGGCATCAGTCCTTCCAATGAATACTAAACAGGGTATTTCTTAACCTAAAAGTTCAAAAATTTTTTCCACCTGGAGGGTAGCATTTACCATATATAAGATTTGATGGAAAAGAAATTGTGTTTGTTATTATGTTTACAGCCAGAGCTTTTAAAGATAAGACTCGAAGCTGGAAATTCCAATCAAACAGTCATTGTAGTGTATCTTATTTTAGTTTCATGTGTCTGCTTTCAAGAAAAGATGGTTAATGTTCATATAAACGGAATTGAATAGCTGTGATTTCCAAGGTAACAGCTATGTAGATACCTGTAATTGACATTTTTCTTAAACCCTCAAGTGGTCTTCAGAAAGTGTTTTCATATTTCTTTTAATCCCTTTTCAAACAGATCTGCCTCAGGCTTTAAAAATCTATATATAGACTTGAGTAGCAGAGAACACCAAAGTCAGTGCCTGCCGACCCTGAAATAAGTGACAAGCAGTATCAGGGAAGCGCTTGGTTTGTTTGAAGGTCTTATCTCAGTATTTTCAAGATTGAAGGGAGCAGGTTTTTAGAAAGGCCCGGGTGGATCCTGTTTCTGAGGACTGCCCTAAGGTGAGTTGTAGTGCTTCCATTCCTGGGCTGGTAAATAGACTTTCTGGTTGTTTGAAAAGCAGAACTGGAGTTAGTCAATTAAAAACAACAACAAAACACACACTCTCTCTCTCTCTCAGAAACGTGTTCCTTTTGCATGAATCCGTTTTCAAACAAGAGCTTGGTAACTACTTTTCGTTGAGACTTTGGGACACTCCGGGGACAAGGAGGTCCCTGTCTGGCCCAGTCCCCTTGTCCTGGGGAGAGGGGTGGGGGTGGGA
>SJYX01000550.1:124457-161358 GCA_006410675.1 Oreotragus oreotragus | reverse complement strand
CCCACCCGGCTAACTCTAAACTACTTTCTGTTCCCTGGACATTTCCAGTAAATGGAATCACACACTATGTGGTCTGCTGTGTCTGACTCTTTCACTTGGTGTGTTTCCAAGGTTCAGGCAGGTTTTAGGATGAACGAGGATTTCATTCCTTTATACTGTTGAGTAATATTCCGTTGTGTGTATACATCACATTCTGTTTATCCGTTCAGCAGCTGATGGGCATTTGGATTGTTCCTGCTTTGTAGCTACTGGGAGTGATGCTGCCACAGACACTGGCGTGCGGGTGTTTGTGTGGACATGTTTCCAGTTCCCTCTGGAGTGTATCGGAAGGCTACTTGGAAAGAGTGCAAGCAGCATAAAGTCATTCTCCATCTTCTTCCTCTGTTTGTTTCTAGTTCCCGCTGGTGGCTGACTTGTTCCATGATGGCAAAGACTCTGCTCCTGCCACCACAGCTTCTTCCAAGATCAACATTCGCTCCTCCAGACCCCCCATGAAAGCCTCCAACAAGGAGCACAAGAAAACCGTGGGTTACCAGGTTAGCCCCCAGGCCCCGGAGCTGTGGAGCCTGGCACGTGAGGCAAGACTGCCTCTCTGGAGATGAAGGACGGAGGGGCAGAGTCGGCGGTGGGGGGGGGGGGCCCAAGTGGCCTCGGTATCCGCATCCCCAGCCCCCAGCCTGGTCCTTCTGTGCCCTTTGAAGAAGGAAGGTGCAAAACCTTCACTAGAGGAAACTGGAAGGCGAGAGAGGGGAGGACTCCAGCCCCACGTTGAGTGTCTGATCCCTGTTGGGGGGGCCACATCGCAGGACCACAGACACCTGTGCGTGAGCCTGGAGGGCTAGGGGTACAGTCTAGGAGGGCGGGATCAGGAGCCTTGGGACCCGAAATCGAGAAACGGCTCCTGCTGTGGGCCTTGACATCCAGCATGTCTCCCAGGAGAGCAGAGTGCTTGCTGAGCCCTGGCAACCACCGACCCTCATGCTTTGGCAGATGTCTGCTCTGGGCGCGTCCTGTAAGGCAGTAGCTGCCAGCATGCCACCCGGGCACCCTGCATCAGAGCTGCAGGGCCTCCAGCCACGTGACGGTCCCTCTCACACTCTTGGCCCTTGCTCGCCTCATCTCACCTGATCAGGGTGCTGAGTGAAACGCACCCTGGAGGTCTCTCCCCAGGTGCTTTCCAGAGCCTGTTGCTGGGATGCGGGAGGGTCTGGGGGTTGGCCAGGCAACCCAGCAGCATCAGAGCTGGAGTCCACCCCCAGCTCCCCGAGGGTCTCCCTGCCCTGTCTTAAAACAGTAATGAAGTGATAAAAGCACTGACAGCTCCCACCCCCAGTCTGGGGGTGCTCCTGGACATTCGTGATTCACCACGAAAGGCTGAGGAGGGGTAGGTCATGGGGTGCTGACCTCTGTCTCCCCAGTTCCGCTCCTCCCTGCACCTGCTCATGGAGACGCTGAACGCCACGACGCCGCACTACGTCCGCTGCATCAAGCCCAACGACGAGAAGCTGCCTTTCCAGTGAGTGTCGCCTCGAAGGTCAAGGGCATGGGGCGGGCACAGCCCCGCGGGTCTGTGATCCTTGGTGGGATGAGTGGCAGGTCCTGCAGCTGCTGCCCCCCTCACCCCCACGGGTGGTTTATGTGTGATTATGGACCCCAGCTGGCTGCTGTCCGGAGAACTGGGGGCCGTGAAGGGCCAGCTCCCCGATCTCACGTTGCTTACAGTGATGGTCAGGGTGTCCACGAAGCAGAGAGCCAGTTAGAAGTGTGCCGTTAAATGGGGACGTGAGTGCATCTCACAGCAGCTGCTCCGTTCAGAGATGGGAGTGGTCAGGGAAGGTTTTTTGACTGAGGAAGTGTAACCTCACGTGGTGCATTGAGTGATGAGACATGCAGATGGTCCCGTGTCTCACACCCCGCCTCCTCTGGGTCTCCAGAGTCATCCACACTTGATCACTTTCCCCTCTCTCTGACCCACATTCTGCCACTACTCCTCGCTTGAAATTTTCCTTCCATTTCTGTCCCCACTCATATGGTTTGCTGTTACTGTTGTTCACTCAGTCGTGTCTGGCTCTTTGTGACCCCATGGACTGCAGCATGCCAGGCTTCCCTGCCCTTCACCACCTCCCGGAGTTTGCTCAAACTCAGGTCCATTGAGTCGGTGATGCCATCCAGCCGTGATTGGCCTCCCCCAAGTCTGGCTAACAATGACTCTTCAGCATCTCTGTCGTCTCTGGGTTGTGCCAATTCCACCTGGCATTTCTGCCAGTCTGCCAGTGACTTCATTGGCCTCCTCACACTCAACATGTCTGAAACCAGACTCATCCTCCCCGCCGCCCCCCCAGTCGTTCCTGTTTATTTGGTCTCTGTTGCAGTAAATGGCATAAGCATTTCCTGACATCTCATCCACCCACCAAACTTGGCTTTTCCAAACCAGAAACCTAAGGGTCCCTCTGGACCAGCACCGTCTAGTAGAACCTTCTGCCGTGATGGAATTGTTTGGTAAACTTGCAGTGACCTACATGGTCACACATGCCTCCTGAGTTCTTGCAGTGTGGCTAGGGTGACTGAGACAGCAAAGTCTTAATTTCATTTTAGTTGCTTACAGGTGGCTAGTGGCTACCATATGGAGCAGCAGGGCCCTTCCTCCCTAGGATCCAATCGTGGTCGAAGTCCTGTGAAGTCCGCCTGACAGTCTCTCCCACGGTCTCCCATGTCCCTTCCTTCCTCTGTGGCCTGTCTCAGCGTCTCTCCATTTCTTGCCTGGAGTGCTGCCCTGCGCCTGTAGAATGGTCTCTCACTCACCCTGCAGCCTTTCCTCCTGCTCCCCTGAGTCTCCACACGTGCTATTCTCTCCCTAGCCAAAGGAGGTACATTTTTCCATTTTTCAAGCAATTCCTTCCCATCTTTCTGATTTCCTTTTTGAAGTGAAGTGAAGTCGCTCAGTCATGTCCGACTCTTTGTGACCCCATGGACTGTAGCCTACCAGGCTCCAGGCTCCTCCCTCCATGGAATTCTCTAGGCAAGACTGTTAGAGTGGGTTGCCATTTCCTTCTTGAGGGGATCTTCCCGACCCAGGGATCGAACCCCAGTCTTCTGCATTCCAGGCAGATGCTTTAACCTCTGAGCCACCAGGGAAGCCCCTTTCCTTTTTGGTCCTGGCATAATTTCTTTCTGTGAAATAATTTATTTTGGCAACTCCAACTCTCAGGATGAATATCTGCACTGCCTTCTGCATTTCATATCGGTTAATAAAGCTTGACTTCCACTCTCAGGGGCCTTGTCCTGGAAAAGATTGGGAAGACAGCGTCGAATCAGCCTCCTCGGGAGCTNTGGCATAATTTCTTTCTGTGAAATAATTTATTTTGGCAACTCCAACTCTCAGGATGAATATCTGCACTGCCTTCTGCATTTCATATCGGTTAATAAAGCTTGACTTCCACTCTCAGGGGCCTTGTCCTGGAAAAGATTGGGAAGACAGCGTCGAATCAGCCTCCTCGGGAGCTGGCTGACTGTCCACTCTTCTCCCTTCCTCCAAGTTCCCGAGACATGCTCAGGAAATCCCCCCGTGTGGATCTATTTACCAGACAGCTCCAGAAAAAGAGAGGCTGTTAGGAAAGCAGCAGGTGTGAAAGACGTAGATTACGTGTGAAGGACACCAGTGGCGTGCTGGGCCCGGGAGCGGAGCGTGTAGGAATGCCACCAGCTCTGCCCGCAGCCGGCCTGACCACGGGCAATGCGTCTATCAGAGCCGGCACCCACCGTGTGCCGAGTTCTCATGCTGTCTCTCCTCCCACGTGAGAGAAGCCCTGGGACTCTCAAAGGGACATGCGAGTCCTAATAGCCCACTTTTCTAGGAGCCTCCTTTACCTTCAGGACCAAAGTCTTCCTCCCAGTAAAGTGGGGGAGGTTACAGAACCAAGTCAGAAAGCCTGCCTTCTCGGCTACCATTGTTTGGCTCATCCTGAGCGAGGCCCTTGCCCTCTTCATTTCATTTCCTCCTCTGTTAATTGTGGCTTAAAAAAAAAAAAAGTTATCCTGATGAAAAATTTCAGCAAGATAATGAGGATTATTTATGACCAGTATAAAAATTTATGTCATGAAAATCTGTGAGTTTATTGATAATTCTGGAAACAAAGTGCTGTATCCCTCCTGCCCCTCCCCTAAAGCCGGGCTTTCTCAGCCTCAGCACTGTGGGCATTTGGGCCAAGTAATGGTTTTCTGCAGGGCTGTCCCATGCACTGGAGGAGACGTAGCAGCTTCCTTGGCCTTTGCCCCCTAGATGCCAGTGACACCTCCACCGCTGTGACAACTAACAGCGTCTTAGAACGTTAATATTCCTTGGCGGCAAAATTTTCCCCAGTGGAGACTGCCGTCTTGCACTAAATACTTCTATTTGATAAAAAGTCTTTCAGAAGCCATCTCTCCTGGGCACTGGGCTAGGACAGTGGAATCACAATGAATAAAGACATAGTCGTCTTCTTAAGGAGTCGTCAGCCCCAGATAGCTGGTGACAGCGTAAGAGTGACTGTCAGTGGGTCTGTGGGAAGTGCAGCGATACAGAGGTGAGAGAATAGCAAGTGTCCAAGGAGGGGTGGCCCCGGGCAGGTGTGATCCTCTGGAGTGGGATCATCGTCTGAGCAACCGGCCAGGTTTCCTGAAAGCCAGTGGGCTGGTCTCAGCAGCGGGTGGTGCTGAGTGCCTCGGTCCCGCATGCACCTGCCCAGTACCACAGAGCCCCAGGCAGTAGGTGGGAGACAGCAGCCTTTTAGGTGGCAGGTGACTGCGGAGGTGGAGCTGGGTCCCCACATCATTGGAGGGGTCTCACTCTACATCCAGCTATAGCCGAGCTTCAGGACAGCCAGAAAGAAAAATAACATTTATTCCTCATCCTGAATCATGGTGATTGATTCAGGGTCAGCTTAGTTCTTTCTCCATGAAGACTCTCTGATTACCCCAGCCAACCCCAGCATCTTTCCCTCCAGTTTCTTTCAGCATTTTTACCACGTTTATCACATGATGCCTTGTGGTTTAATCAGTCCCTGGATAGGAAAGATCCCCTGGAGAGGGGAATGGTTACCCACTCCAGTATTCTTGCCTGGAGAATTCCACAGACAGAGGAGCCTGGTGGGCTACAGTCCATGGAGTCACAAAGAGTCAGACATGACTGAGTGAATAACAGTTTCATTTGCAGTTTACTGCCTCTATACATGTCTCCCCTCTTCAAGTGTAGATACTTTAGAAGATCCAGACCATGTCTGACTTTTACCTCCAGTGTCCTACTCAGTATAGGTGTTAGAATAAAAATGGGGTTTTCAGTACTAAACTTAGCACCTTAGGGTGGATGAGTTGCTGACGTCATGGCTTCTTGTCTAAAGACAAGAAGATAAAGTTCTTTATCTGTGATTCTTGGGCAGCTCTCCTGACAGAAGCTCACAGCGCACGTGACCTTATCTGTTGTGCCAGGCGCTGTCCTCACTGCTTTCATGGGCTGTTACACTTAATCTTCACACTCACCCTCTAAAAGGGACACTTCCACTCTCCCCACCTTAGAGAGGAGGATACTGCTGAACAAAGAGGTGTGTTACTTGCCCCAGATCACACATGCAGCTGTAAGTGACCACGTCATGATTCAGACCCAGGTCTGCGTGGCCTGAAACTCCCTATTTAAACTTGGGAGCCAACTCATGCTTGAGGTTCAGTTCAGTTCAGTTCAGTCACTCAGTCGTGTCCGACTCTTTGCGACCCCATGAATCACAGCACGCCAGGCCTCCCTGTCCATCACCATCTCCCAGAGTTCACTCAGACTCACGTCCATCGAGTCCGTGATGCCATCCAGCCATCTCATCCTCGGTCGTCCCCTTCTCCTCCTGCCCCCAATCCCTCCCAGCATCAGAGTCTTTTCCAATGAGTCAACTCTTCGCATGAGGTGGCCAAAGTACTGGAGTTTCAGCTTTAGCATCATTCCTTCCAAAGAAATCCCAGGGTTGATCTCCTTCAGAATGGACTGGTTGGATCTCCTTGCAGTCCAAGGGACTCTCAAGAGTCTTCTCCAACACCACAGTTCAAAAGCATCGATTCTTCGGCGCTCAGCTTTCTTCACAGTCCAACTTTCACATCCATACATGACCACAGGAAAAACCATAGCCTTGACTAGGCGGACCTTAGTCGGCAAAGTAATGTCTCTGCTTTTGAATATACTATCCAGGTTGGTCATAACTTTTCTTCCAAGGAGTAAGCGTCTTTTAATTTCATGGCTGCAGTCACCATCTGCAGTGATTTTGGAGCCCAAAAAAATAAAGTCTGACACTGTTTCCACTGTTTCCCCATCTATTTCCCATGAAGTGATGGGACCGGATGCCATGATCTTCGTTTTCTGAATGTTGAGCTTTAAGCCAACTTTTTCGCTCTCCTCCTTCACTTTCATCAAGAGGCTTTTTAGCTCCTCCTCACTTTCTGCCATAAGGGTGGTGTCATCAGCATATCTGAGGTTATTGATATTTCTCCCGGCAATCTTGATTCCAGCTTGTGTTTCTTCCAGTCCAGCGTTTCTCATGATGTACTCTGCATATAAGTTAAATAAGCAGGGAGACAATATACAGCCTTGACGTACTCCTTTTCCTATTTGGAACCAGTCTGTTGTTCCATGTGCAGTTCTAACTGTTGCTTCCTGACCTGCATACAGATTTCTCAAGAGGCAGGTCAGGTGGTCTGGTATTCCCATCTCTTTCAGAATTTTCCACAGTTTATTGTGATCCACACAGTCAAAGGCTTTGGCATAGTCAATAAAGCAGAAATAGATGTTTTTCTGGAACTCTCTTGCTTTTTCCATGATCCAGCGGATGTTGGCAATTTGATCTCTGGTTCCTCTGCCTGTTCTAAAACCAGCTTGAGGTGCTAAGTGCATATGATTTGGCCACTGAGTTAAGACAGATGCCCCTGTCTGCAGAAATAATAAGAGGAGGCTCTGCAGCTGTGTCGCTCAGTCACTCAGTCACGTCCAACTCTTTGCAGCCCCGTGGACTGCAGCACGCCAGGCTTCCCTGTCTTTCACTATCTCCCAGAGTTTGCTCAAACTTAAATCCGTCAAATCGATGATGCCATCCAACCATCTCATCCTCTGTTGTCCCCTTCTCCTGCCTTCAGTCTTTCCCATCATCAGTGTCTTTTCCAGTGAGTTGGCTCTTCTCTTCAGCTGACCAAAGTACTGGAGCTTCACTTTCAGCATCCGTCCTTCCAATGAATATTCAGGATTGATTTCCTTTAGGATTGACTGGTTTGATCTTCTTGCAGTCCAAGGAACTGTCAAGAGTCTTCTCCAGCACCACAGTTTGAAAGTATCAGTTCTTTGGTGCTCAGCCTTCTCTGTGGTCCAACTCTCATATCCATACATGACTACTGGAAAAACCATAGCTTTGACTATACGGACCTTTATTAACAAAGTGATGTCTCTGCTTTTTAATACACTGTCTAGGCTCTGCAGAGGAAGCAGGAATGAGTTTGGGAGGGTGGCCAGAGTGCAGGGAGGCAAATAAGAGGAGTGGTCCAGGTGAGGGTGAGAACGCGCACAGAACTGAGACAGCTCAGGCGCTGCCAGTCACTGTCTTCTAGCCTGCACTTGGCCCCTGGCCTTGAGCTCCCAGACGCATGATGCCTGTACCTCGGTGCAGGAAGGGGTGGTCTCTCTCTCTCCCCTGTTCTGTTTCTTTGCCGTTGTGGCCTCTCATTGCTTGTCTTGTGTTTTGCAGTTTTAACTCAAAGAGAGCAGTGCAGCAGCTCCGAGCCTGTGGTGTGTTGGAGACCATCCGGATCAGCGCGGCCGGCTACCCATCCAGGTACTGTACCTCCTGGGGCCCGCCTCCCCAGGGGACCCCCTTATGTGCTATCAGCCAGAGACAGGGCCTCCAAAAATGGTCCCCAACGCTGAGGGCTCGAGCAGGGTGCCGACAGACAAAAGAATGTCAGTTTGTCCTAGGAAGTATCGGTGTCAACAGTAACATCCTCCTGGACAGCTTTTCAGATTTCAGCTTGGCGTCAGTCTGGGCGGTGAGCTGGTCAACCCTCCCAGCAGCAGAGCCTCCAAAATCCTTTTTCCTGTCAGTCCTCTAGGCATGATTCTTTAACTCAGCTACATGCTGAAGTTCTCAGCATCAAGGGAGAACAAAACGCCCCAGAATGTCTTTTGCTGCTCTGAGAAGGGCTTTGTCTGGGCATGTTGACCCCCCGGGGCCCCGTCTGAGATCATCGAGGGCCCTTGTATGGCTGAGAGGCAGGACATGTCCCTGACGCACCAGTTTCCTCTCCAGGTGGTCCTACCATGACTTCTTCAACCGGTATCGGGTGCTGGTCAAGAAGAGAGACCTCGCCAGTGCAGACAAAAAGGCCATCTGCAGGTCTGTGCTGGAGAGCCTCATCAAGGTGAGCTGGGCACATCCCCGACCCCGGCTCCAGGGAAGGCTCAGCCGCGGTGCCCTGGGATTTGGGGTGGGGTGTTAAATGCCTTAGTGGTCCTCTCCCCTCTTATCGAAACTGTCATCTGAGATGTTCATCCATTTTCCTGCATCAGGGACTGTAAAGGAAAAGCCCCTTTTTCACCTGCCTGGAGACATTCCCAGCCTTTCCCACATCACAGCTCCCGTAGAAAATGAAATTGTTTATACAGCGCTTTAGGGGTCATGATAAGGCCCCAAGCTGCTGGCCTGGATCCCTGTCTTCCCCAAAGCTTGGGGCTCCACCGCCCAGCCTGCCTGCTGGCACCGGTGAACCTCCCGGGACTCTGATCTGGAGCCCAAGCAGGGATGGCCTGGAAGCCAGCTGAGGGGGAAATACCCATGCCTCCTGTGCCTTCCCCACCACAGTGCTGGCCTCAGGCCCAACGTCAGATGCTTGTTTAAAATAAGACAGTGGATTTCATTTTATCTGAAACAACCTGAACTCCGCAGCTGATGCTTGGGGCTGTAGAATGACAGCTGAGCTCTTGGGGGTCTTTGATGAGGGGCAGATCCTTGCATGTTTCTTGGTTCTAGAGCATTCAGCAATTACAGCAGAGTATGGTACTTAATGGTCTCAATAAAGGGTTAGATTACATCGAGAATCTTCCTATCAGAGGGAAGAGAACTGCATCAACTTTGAAAAATTTGTAAGTATCATTTTGTTATGAAAACCTGTTCATTTGGAGTATAGTTCATTGCCAGATGACCAAGTCTAAAATCATAAGTTATTCTGTAGAAGTGACACAGTCACCCTCTGAGCACAGCGTTGTCTTAGCAGCTCAAGATTGTAGCTACAGACAGTACAGAATGCTGGGCTAAACGTTCTGTGGAGAATACGAGGGTGGCAGTCTTCTTAACTGAAGGTGGCCTTTGGGCCACTGGACTCTGGTTAACTGAGGTTTGTGCTGTGGAACATCTGCCAGTGTCTCTGTTTCAACATCTCTTTCTACACGGGTGAGAAGACTGTGTTCCGGGTCAGCTGAACCCTGGGCGACGGGGGGCGTCAGGACTCTTCCCCCTTCATTGGCACCGGGAGCTGGCCTGTTTGTGTGGTCAAGGCTCGCAGCAGCCCGCTCGGCCCTCAGTCTAGCTCCTGCTTTCCCTGGGGCCATAGTTCCACTCTTCCTCTCCCTTCCCTGGTTTCTCCATGCTTCCAGTGGAACCGTTGCTCCCCACACAGAAGGTGATCTGGAGGGGCCCCAGGTCAGACCGGCTGACTCAGCGTCCCCCACCCCACTCCCGTCCAGCCGGCAGAACCAGGGGCCACTGTGCAGACCTGCTCCTTGATGCGCTCGGGCCTCTGGTTCGACATCACCCAGCTTGCACGCTGATCCCGCCTTCCTGCCTTCCTCAGTCCAGCAGTCCCTGAGCCCCTCGTGTGCTGTCCTGCGCTCGAGATGTCTTTTCCTCTCTTGCAGAGGACGGCTTTTGTGCTGACACTCCCCCTAAGTAATGAGCCCTGAGCCTGACGCACAGGTGTCGCTCACCAGGCATTTGTGGAATGTGTGAGCGAACCGCTGAGCCCCCTAAAGTGTGTGAATAAGTGCTGTCTCCTCTGCCTGAAGTGCTTCCCCCACCCTTCTCGTGTCTGGCCAGGTCCTTCCTCTGAACTGAGCTCTAAAACGCTTTCTGGGCCGTGAAGCCCGTTCCCGGCGCCCCAGATGGAGTTAGGACTGGCCGACTCGTCTCCATTTCTGTCTTCCATTATTGCGTTCCTCCCCTCGTATTGTAGTTAAGGGCTTGTTTGTCATTTCACCAGACTGTGGATGACTGAATGGCAAGGGTCTCACTGTCATTGTGTTCCCAGCACAGCCACTGGACATCACAGGAGCTCGAGTTTGTGCAGGTGGCTGCATGGGTGACACATGAGTGCGTCCCAATGAAACCTGCCACCAGTGGCTCACAGTCCCTGAGCCTTAGTACAAGTCAGACATTTTTCTGTTTCACACACTCCATCTCATCTTCACGCTGCCTTAAGAGAAAGATACAAACATGACCCCCATTGCACAGATGAGGAAACTGAGGCATAAACAGCTGATACAAATGGCCCAAAGTGACTCAGAAGCCCCCACAACCTAAATCACATCACCACTGAATCAGTCTGATTGATTAATGAATGTCACGGTATGTAATTGCCGATCCTAGACAGGAGTTTGTTTCTTTGGTGACAGACGGTATAGAGTCCAGCTGCAATGCAGCAGACCTGGGTTTGATCCCTGGGTCGGAAATATCACCTGGAGAAGGGAATGGCCACCCACTCCAGTTTTCTTGCCTGGAGAATCCCAGGGACGGAGGAAGGGGCCTGGCGGACTACAGTCCATGGGGTCACAAGCATTCAGACAGGGCTGAGCGTCTAACACCCTTTCTCTTTTCAGACATGTAATGGGGCTCGGTGCTTCAGGACTTCCTTGGAAACCTTTTCTGTCTTTTCCCTTTTGGGGGATGCGGGGGCACCCCTTCTGGTCCCTAGTGCTGCTAATACTCCTGCTAAATGACCTGAGACTTTGGGCGGTTGAGACTTGGCAAAGTCACCCGTTATACTAGAAGGGCACAGGCCAGCTCCCTGCACTTCCCAGGAAAGTGCTAAGTGATACTAGAGCAGAGTGATTAGCAGGGAAGCCGTGATGAAGGGGCGTGCAGGCCTGGCAGCAGGCTGTCCATCCAGGGGCAGCCGGGCACAGGGGCTAAATCGTGAGGTTGCTCAGGAGTGGTGTTCTCCTCCTGTGAGGAGTGTAGAAATCCCTCCATCGTTAGCTTGAATGTGTTTTTTTAACTCCACAAATGGGTATTGAATTCTTGAATTCTTCCTATGTACTACCCTAGAGTGGTCAGTGAGAGTTACAAAGGAGCCGACTGGGGGGCCCTGCCCGCCAGGACTGACGGTCGCCTGGTGTAGTTACAGACGCCACTGGCCATCAGGAAAACCTGACCCTGTATCCCAACAGTGGAGGAGTGGATTAACAAGCTTCTGCTGGGAACCTAGGGGGCGTGAGGAGCTACATGTGAGAGGAGTGTGGAGAGGAGGTAGTCCTACAAATGGGCGTGATGCAATAGAGAGACCTCTGGCCGAGGAGTCCTGGGGCTTGGGTTCTATTCCTTGATGTTTTCAGTGAGACCTTTGGCAAGTCACCTCAACATTCTCGGCATCTGTGCAATAAAAGAGTGGCTTGGGGTGGGTTGCTAAGATTCCTTTCTACCCCCTCAGTCTCTGATTATCAGTGAAGGGTTCTCAGGAGATGGCCTCTGATCAGTATGTGAAGAGTATGGTCAGTTCTAGGGGTCAGAGAAAGCAGATGTCTGGGCGAGGGGGAGTGCCACCATCAGGCCAGTGGTGACAGGCACACCACTGGGGCCTTCAGAGAAATCCTCATCCATGCAAATGGTGGCTCTGCAGACCAGCCTGCCATTTCCCTGGTGGTTTCTTCCAGAATAGGAACTGGAGCCAGTGTGCTATGGCCCCAGGGATATAACAAACACCCCCCGCCCAGGCCATGGCTCTGCTGAAAACCTAGTAGCTAGGCTTGTCCCCGAACTGTGAGGGTTGAGTCGCCAACCCCTCCTCACTGAGGAGTCTCCCCAGCCGGGTGGTAATGAAGGCCAGGCCTTGGGCATCTCAAAGCTCCCCCGCCCAGCCTTGGTTCCTCCCTGCATGAACTGAGGCCCGAAGCAGAGGCAGGAAGGAGAACCAGGCCTGCAGCTCACCCCTCGATGCCTCGCCAGCAGCCCAGCCATAGAAGGGACCATCGGCAACGGCCCGGCTGGCCGCTGTGTCCCCAGCTCAGCCCTGGCACAGGCCGCCTGGCTTTCCTGTGTGTGGAAGCCGGTTCCTGTTAGCTGTACAGGGCTTGGCCATGACGAGTGTCGACTCAGCATGGTTTCAGAGCCACTGGTCGGTGAAATATATATGTGTGTGTGTGTTTTCCTTACCCCTTGAATCATTATCTCCTCCTTATAATGGTCTTCATGCTCAGTGAGCAAAATTAGATGACGTGTGTTTACAAAGAGAACTCAGTTATGGGCTGCCTACACAGTACTGTAGCCCAGGCCTGTCCCCACACACACACACTGCCAGTCATCTTCCCTTGTCCACTAGGGCAAGCACAGGAAGGGCCCCTAATTTTAACCTAAGTACGTGTCGTTAAAGACAGTTACCATCTGTGAAGAAACCTCACAGCAAAGTTAGACACCAAATAGAATGTATTTGGGGGTTATTCGCAAAGTATGTGTAATTTCCCACGCCTGCCTGCTTTCACTCCATTCAGGTCTTTGCTTGAACAGCCTCCGTTGAGATGCCTTCCTCCTTTAGCCTATTTCAGCATCCGCATCCCATCCTCCAGCCCTCTTAGTACACGTCAGACATTCTTCTGTCTCACGCACTCCGTCTCATGTTCATGCTGCCTTAAGAGAAAGATACAAACAACCCCCACTGCACAGATAAGGAAACTGAGGCATAAACAGCTGATATAAACTGCCCAAAGTGACTCAGGAGCCCCCACAACCTAAATCACATCACCACTGGGTCAGTCTGACTGATTAGTCAATGTCACGGTGTGTAAATGTCAAAGTGCACAAACCTTATGAAGCTTTGTTGTCCTCATAACCCTCAGCACTGCCTGAAATGTACTGTGTCCTTGTCCGCTCGCCCAGATGCCCTCGCCATGATGGCAGCTGCTGGCGGGCAGGCCTGCTTCTCATCGCTACGCTCGGTGTCTGAGCAGCAATAGGGACAGGGTCGGTGTCGGTTACACGCTGACTCGGTGGTTGTTAAGGAGCCAGGGGCATGTGAGACCCGGCAGGGGAATCATGTAGGGGAGCAACTGGGGTGGTGAGGTGCGTTCCTTTGCTGCTCACGGGTGATGAACCAGCTCTCCTCCCTGCCTCGTCAAGGATCCTGACAAGTTCCAGTTCGGCCGCACCAAGATCTTCTTCCGGGCCGGCCAGGTGGCCTACCTGGAGAAGCTTCGGGCTGACAAGTTCCGGGCGGCCACCATCATGATCCAGAAAACCGTTCGGGGCTGGCTGCAGAAGGGGAAGTACCGCAGGTTGAAGGGAGCCGCCTTAACCCTGCAGAGGCACTGCCGAGGACACCTGGCCCGCAGGTGAGCCTCCGCCCCCGAGCTCACGGATCCGCACGGTGGGGCGGGGCGGGGCGGGGCGGGGCCTGGCTCTGAGCTGGCTGGCCTCAGTCAGCCCCTGTGGGTAGAGCGACCCTCCTGGGCCCCGTCTATATCCTGCTTCCCCCAGCAGCCGGCCCGTCTCTCCTCCCTTTCTCACCTGAGCCAGTAGGTCTAGTTCCCAGGTCTCCCGTCTCCCCAGTCTGTGCCCACTCACCAGTGCTGGCCTAGGACGGGCTGGTTTTCTGGCCAAACCTCCGTTTGCCCTTTGCTTAAACGCTTAAGTAAAACAATCCTCTTCCCGAAAGAGAGATGAATTCAGCCTTTCTCTCACAGTTAACGTACACTCAGCTTCATGACTTAGGCCACCGATTTCAGAATCCCTTAGGAGTTTGGTTAGTAGGGCTGAATGAAAGGCCTGGGGAGGACCCTTCTATGAGCTGTTGCACTCAGCCAGCACGGGGAAGGGGAGGGGAGACTTGTCTGACCACGAGCAGCTCCCGTGGGGCAAAACCTCATGCCAGTGGGCTGCCCTGCCCCAGCCCAGCACCACACGAAAGAGGCTACTTTGCTGAAAACGTCCCCTCCTAGTGATGTCATTGGGTTGCTGAAGCGCTGAATCAGTATGAGCGTCACCAGGGAGATGGGCATGGATGACATCCCCAGCCCTCGCCATGAGACCCACCCCCCCCCAGCCTTTACATGGGTCATCAGATTTTGGACCCAGCCCTGGTTCAACATCGATGACCTCTGCAGACCCCGGTTCTCTTGAGGAAGTGACAATAATCTCTAGGACGCCTTGCATTTGGAAGCCTAAGTTTCCTAAGTGACTGCTCAGGCCTCTCTGCTTGAATATAGAAGCAAGCCCAGAGCAGGCACCCACTGTACTGTAAAGTTAGAAGATTGCTCCAACTCCCCCTCATGTCCTTGTTATAAGCTGTTTATTCAAGCAGAACCGGAGATGATGAATGCTATTAATTACCTGTGAACAGATGAGAGATGGTCTCTAGAAGGAAAGCTACAGAAATGAGAAAGTTGGCAGTGGTATCCACACTAAGTTGTCATCCACAGTTAGGGCATTGCTGAGCACCCTGGCGCACAGGACTCTGTCCTGGTAGTGGGATGGCCCACGTTCTCCCTGCAGGGAGTTTGTATTCTAGAGAGAGTGTTCAGGGAGAGCTGCACTGGGAATCAGACTCATTTAAGCAAGTAGAGCAGGGCTGAGTGAGCCCTAGCTTTTCCAGCTTTTAATATTCTTGGTCTCTCGCTGAGCACTTGCTATGAGTCTGACACCAAACAGAGCAGGGGTAAAAAGTGTTGGACTGACTTTATATCTGCCGTGAGGGGTGAGATGGGGAATGTAGAAATGGAATAGAGGGAACATGATGCTCATGTGCAGCACATCCCCAGCAGAAAGGCTGGTAGGTGAGAAAGTAAAGAGAGATTGCCACAGGCCTGAGAAGGTGGTGCTCATTCAGCAGATACTTGCCATGTGCTGCTGTGCCAGGCCCTATACTAGATGTAGGAGTACAAGGATGCTAAGACCCAGCCTCTGACTGCTCCGAGCCCAGTGAGGTCCAGGGACACACCCGAGTGTGAACACGTGACATCCTTGAGGGCGCCCAGGTTATAGGAGAGACTTGTGGGTCTGGGAATGGACGGATGAGAATCAGAGTTGATCAGACTTAGACTGAGTTGTAAAAACGTGGCAAGAGTTTTTGGACAAGGTGGAGGAAGCCAGTTCTGGTCTGAGCTGTGTCTCAAGGCCTCACTACAGTTGGTAACGGTGACACGAGTTGGCCTGTCTGGCAGGTGAGGGGTTTGTGTTCACAGAGGGCCCACCACTCTCTTCCTCCCCAGACTGGCCAAGCATCTGCGGAGGACCCGGGCGGCCATGGTGCTCCAGAAGCAGTACCGCATGCAGAGGGCCCGCCGGGCCTACCAGAGGGTCCGCAGGGCTGCCGTCGTCATCCAGGCCTTCGCTCGAGGCATGTTTGTGCGGAGAATCTACCACCAGGTGCGTAGTTGCCCCCAGGGACTCGGGCTGCAGACTCAGCCCTGAGCAGCAGCAGACGGCTTGGCACCAACCTCAGCACTTGTTAGGCACTTCTCACCTTTTTCTAAGGAATTTCGCAACTCTGCTCCCACCGAATCCTGACCAAAGTCTCATGAGGCACAGTGACTCAGGTTCGCCAGAGAGACAGAAGGCATAGGAGATGCGTGTGTCTGTGCGCATGTACGTGTGTGGATAAGGTTTATTATGAGGAACTGACACATGTAGGTATGATGGCTGAGCAGTTCTCAGTATACCGTGTATACACTGGAGACTCAAGAAACCCAGGGGAGTAACTCTGCCCGAGTCTGCAGGCCTGAGGACCAGGTAGTCGTGGTACAGTCCCAGTCCAAGGGCAAGATGGCTCACATGGTAAGGAGTCTGCCTGCAATGCAGGAGATCTGGGTTCAATCCCTGGGTCAGGGAGATCCCCTGGAGAAGGGAATGGCAACCCACTCCAGTATTCTTGCCTGGAGAATCCCATGGACAGAGGAGCCTGGCATGCTACAGTCCATGGGGTCACAAAGAGTCAGACACAACTGAGCGACTAATACTTTCATTCATTCCACAAACGTTTATTTTGCAGGGTATTACAGTGAGGACATTGATGATGCTTTAATTTTCTGAGTGGTTTTTTAACTGTATAGAAAAAAAGAAAAACCGAATTATAAGCCAAGTTAACTATAAACCATTAACCCGCCCTACAACCCCACACAACCGTCTCACTTCGCCTCCAGCTTACTGTCACCGGGAGCGGATCCCTATCTGTTGAATGGGGGGCTGTCAGCTGGATAATCTTTTTTTTTTTTTTTTAAATTTTATTTTATTATTTTTTTTGTATTTATTTATTTTTTTACATGAACTCCCAAAAGCTGGATAATCTTTAAGCTCCTCTGACTTTGAGGGGTTTTTTAGATTGTGATTTCCTAGTGAGTTAAAAAAAAATTAGAAATGAGAGTTTGACAGCTGCCACCAGACTTAGCTGCAACTTGTTCATAAGACAGATGGCCACCAAAGCCTCAAGTCATAGCGCAGCTGTAGCTCACCGACCTAGGCTCTCGCCTCTCTGGAGCTGTGCATGAGCCCCTTGCTCCCACTGTGCAGCGCAGACCCACCAGGTGTGTGCTTGTCCCCCTGCTAGGTCCTCAGGGAGCACAAGGCCACCATCATCCAGAAGCACGTGCGGGGCTGGATGGCTCGCAGGCGCTTCCAGCGGCTGCGGGGCGCAGCCATTGTCATCCAGTGCGGCTTCCGGAGGCTCAAGGCCAAGCAGGCGCTGAAGGCCCTCAGGATCGAAGCGCGCTCAGCGGAGCACCTGAAACGCCTCAACGTGGGCATGGAGAACAAGATTGTCCAGCTGCAGCGGAAGATCGATGACCAGGTCAGTGTCTCCACTCCTACCCGGGGGTTGGGGCCAGGGCGAGACTCCATGGGCACATTTGATAGAGACCCACAGCTTCCCCAGGGGAGCTCTCAATTGATCCCCATGCAGCTTCACGAGGCCATTCTACGGGTAAGCGAATTGTGAATCTGGAGCACCAGATAACTTGGCCAAGATCACAGAATTAGGAAGTGCTAAAACCAGCACTCCAGCCCAGGTCTGCCTGATCCCACAGCCATAACGAGGGTGATGTTAGTTTCTCAACCCCAAATGTCACTAGAGAGTCAGTCCTTTCCTGTGTCATGGCTAAAATGGGTTTCCAGAGTTGAAAGCAGGCTCATTAGTACCTTGGGCTTGTAGGTATTAGTGACTTCAGGACCAGGCTCCTGCAGTGCCTAGAGGGTTTCTGGTGCCTTCTGAGAAAGAAAAGGCAAGGATGGAGGGAAGGAAGGGGGTGAACGTGCCTGGTGCAAGGGAGGGAGAAAGAGAGTTGGCATTGCCTTGGCGGTCCCTGGTCTTATTGTACCTAATCTACGCTAGGCACTTTTTAAAGCTTCTCGTGATCCCAGTAGGGCAAGAAAATAAATGAGCCATTTTATACCTAAACCAGCTGCCCTAAATAGGAGCCCCCAAAGTAGTCAAATGTTACTGCCTCTCTGTTCTTGCAAAAAAAAGACCAACCTTCTGGAGAAGGAACTGTCCTCCTGGGTGTTTGTCTCTGTGTGAGTCCCATGGGTGTCTCATTTGGCTCGGCTCCCTGGTGGAGAAGTGAGACAGAAAGCTCGCACAGGGTTGGCCCACAGTGATAGGTCAAGTCAGGGAGGAAGACGCAACTGCTTGGAGCATCAGGAGCAGACAGGAAAAATGGCTTTCTGGGCTCAGCCATGTGGAAAACACAGGTGCAAGGCGGACCTGTGTTATTGCTCTCGTCGCCATCATTCTTATTACTTTATGGCTATCGACGACTGGCCGGCAAAGACATTCGCAGAGTCAAATTACCCCCATTAACTTTCTGAGCAAACAGTGTGGTCCGAGGAAGGAGCAGGCTTTGCGAGCACCGTTGTGCCATACCTGGAGCCCCATGTACTGGCTGCCTCTTCCAGCCTCTGGTCCCTGTGTTGTCATTGCTGATTTCCGAAGTTGACTCGAGAGGTTAAAAATAAATCTAGTATTTTACACTCCACGTACTGGAACATCAGACTTAAAAGACCTGTTTTTAAAAAGAGATTTTTGCCTTAAGCTTCCTACTTGGCAAACATCTATGAGCAGTGGCCGGTGTTACCCTCCTTGGGCAGGGTGCCCTATGTGCAGAGGGTGAGGAGAGAAGGCAGGGATGGGTAGTTAGGTCTTGTTTTCTTATGTCCCTCCCCCTGTTGCTCAACTGTGTGCCAGACACTCTCCTCACCTGTTAAGTCATTTAATCCTCACCACACCCTGTAAGATTTAACATTATTCCCATTTTAATCTGAGGCACAGAGAGGCCAAGTAGCCTACGAGGTCGCAAAGCTAGGAAGTGGCATGGTTAAGACTGAAACTTGGCAATTTGGTTCCAGAGAATGTTCTGCCACCTCCAACCACATTTGGGGATATCTGCATATTAGGAGATTCTTCAGACATGTGAGAATTCCTCAGTCCAAGAAAGACTATTAGCTTTGTTTTGAGTTCATTCTTGTAGATAGGGTCATCCTTGGACCAGCCAGTGTTTTGTAGTGGAGTGTGTGACCTGGTGTCAAAAAAAAATGCGTGGCTCTCTGTCTTGAGAGGAGTCATAAACAACCTGTGGCACCAGGACGTTAGAGTCTCATTGTATTGCAGACTCTTAGAAGGCGGAGCTCACCTTTTATGAGCAAATGGGTTTCTGTTTTCTGTGTAACACCTGGAAACAACTCAGGAGGCTGCTCCCCAACACACACAGATTCTTAGCCAGGAGGATAGGAGACACGTGTGCCAGGAACGACATATGTGAAAACATCCCCAAGTGTTTGCCAGAGTGGCCTGAGATCATGGACTGAGTCCCAGCTGGATGGAAGCCTGAGTTCTGTCTCAGTTATACTTGCCACCAGGGCTGACAGCTAGAGATTATGGCCAAATCTCTAACTGGGCCTTGAGTTCCTCGGAGGCTGCTGCTTCTGCTAAGTCGCTTCTCTGACTCTGTGCAACCCCATAGACGGCAGCCCACCAGGCTCCCCCATCCCTGGGATTCTCCAGGCAAGATTACTGGAGTGGGTTGCCATTTCCTTCTCCAATGCATGAAAGTGAAAAGTGAAAGTGAAGCTGCTGAATCATGTCTGACTCTTAGCAACCCCATGGACTGCAGCCTACCAGGCTCCTCCGTCCATGGGATTTCCCAGGCAAGAGTACTGGAGTGGGGTGCCATTGCCTTCTCCAAGACCTGTAACTTCTAACTCAAAAATTCACTGATCCCATAAAGTGGTTCTCAACTCCAGGCTGCACTGTAGAGTCACCAGGAGGTGCTTTTTAAAGTGTCCCCAGTGTCCCCACTGCCAAGAAGACAGCAAAGGAGGAAACTGTGGGCTAAACCCAGGGTGAGGTTAGGTCCCAAAAGTCAGGTTGAAGGTGTTGCCCACACAGCTAAAGAGACAAGGCATGAGCTTGGCACCAAGCTCCCAAGCAAACAGGAAGAAGGAAATAGGATAACTTGAGAGCCAGGGAAAGCATCTGGAAGTGTTGGTGCTGTCCCTGGTGCTGAGACAGTTTTCTGAGGGTGTTCATAACCTGTGATGTAATAAGCTACAGCCTTCACAGTATCCTTCAGCAGTAAGTGCAGTGATAGCTCCTGGAAGGGTTTCTTTCAGTGTCCCTGGTGTAGGCCTGTGGTGTGACACTTTTTCAGCCCAAAATGGTATAACCTATGAACTTGACTCTTATCAGTTTGTCTTTATTCAAGCATATGTACAATGAGATGGCCAGTTGAGCTTACAGTTTTGTTTTGTTTTTTTAATGAGGGTCAAGTTCCTTAGACTTCATAAGGCTATATTAAACTATATTTTAGTGGAAAAAATATGACACAAATGTATGGATTTAGTCAGTATTCTTTTCAATCAATTTGATTCAGTATACTTCATATGCATTTGGTTAAATTAAAGTAGTTAATATTTTATGATTCATGTACATCTGAAAAATTGTAGGGGCAAGTCACATGTCTGGGAGGCCGTTTCTTTGTTTTCACTGACATGCAGACTGAGGCCCCAGGGAGGCCTTCGGTCTCCCTGAACCTTGGTGAAACCTTCTGAGGATGGAGTTACCGTGGTCCCTCTTTCACACTGAGGAAGCTGGGCACACGGAGGTATAGTGATCAGGACAGAGCTGGGGCCTGAGCACAGGTCCACCCAGCTCCAGCCTCTTAACTCCTCGACTTCCCTGAGCCTCACGTCAGCCTGTGTGTCAGTGAAAACAAAGAAACTGGCCTCCTAGACATGTCATCTTTGCATGTGGGTCCTAGGTTGTCATCGCTGCCCGTAGCAGGGTGTCACACCACATCGTATGCCTCTATCTACACCCCACACCTGCTCCATCGTGCGCGCCTTCCCCTTGCCCCCCAGCCTGGTCCTCATCCCCTCTCCCTGGGATCTGACCCAGGCCATGCCACCAGGAGGAACCTCACTTCCTGCCCAGAACAGAGCAGTGTCGAGGCGGCTAGTCCAACTCGCATCCCCGTTCTGTACCCCACTCCCCTTGTGCAGTGACCCTTCAGCCTCCTGGGAGACCCAGATCTGGGTGGGCAGTACAGACCAGTTTGGGGTTGTTTCGACAGATGCTGCCTAATTGGATTTCTCATTGGTGATGACTTAGGGCCAGCCCAGACATGGGGGTGTGTTGGGTTGTAACTGGGATGTTTCCTCAGATGGTGGGAGGATCTCTCTGTGATAGGTCAGTGCTGGGATTGTGCTGCCTGGACACCAAACGCGTGTCTCAGCCTTGAGGTCCCAGGCATCCACGCGGTTGTACTGGGTCCAACACCTGTTCTGCTGCTGCCTCTCACTGCTCCCCACAACGCTTCATAGCTGATGTGAATGAGTCATTGGTTCCTGATGCCAAGAGCTCTGTTTTACTCAGAGCTCCTGCAGAGAACAGCCATGGAGAATGATGATGACTGTTGGCCGCCTGCTTGATTATCGGGAGAACTCTGCATCTTTCCCCTCCACGTTCTCCCTGACCACCTTCAGCTGATACGCTCAACTGCAGCACCTTTCTGTCCACGTTTGTGCTTGCACTTGACACAGCCCTGGGTCCTCAGGGCTTCCTGTGTGTGAGCTCACCCAGTCTCCCTCCCTGTCCCCCTCTACCTCCGCCAGGCACCTGGGACTACTTCTCACTTGCCTGCTGCTTGAGTGGGTATGTGATTGGGTACCTCGTCGACAGGGACGGGTTTGGCCAGGGCATCTGTTTCTGGAGTCAGACTCTTATAGGACCAGCGGACAGGTGGTGGGAGGGCTCCACCAGCCCCGTGGAGGGCCTCCTTGGAAGAGGGGATGCTAAAGAGGTCCTTTGTCTCAGAGCCAGTGATTAGGTTGCAGCTCTTTGTGCCAGTGAGTCCGAGGGCAGGAGGGCTCAGCGTTGACAGAGCAGGGAAGGCTGAAACGCAAAGGCTGCAGATCCAAGAAGCCAAGTACATTGTTCCTGAAACTTAAAAACCAGGTATAAGATCTTCCCAATGGATATAGAAGGCTCACCACTCTCAGCCAGTTTCCAGCACTGTCCCTGTTCCTAAACACTCCTCGAATGTCAGTCCCGGTGCTTTGTCTTTCCCCATATTTCTCCTGGGTTCACAATACAGTTTTGTTAGGGAGATGCCAAGAAAGCACTCAAGCATTCAGAGGTTGCGAGATTCAGTTCCACCTTGGAAGTTCCTTTTTTAATTGCCTTCTTGTTTTTTTTCTGCTGCCCCACTAACCTGGGCATCCACCTCTTTCTCCCCTCTTCCCGTTTGCTGATGCTTTCGCAGAACAAAGAGCTCCAGACACTGTCGGAGCAGCTGTCAGCAATCACCTCTACACACGCTGTGGAGGTGGCGAAGCTGAAGAAGGAGGTGGCCTGCTACCAGCAGAGCCGGGATGAGGACAGAGGCCCGCAGCTGCAGGAGGAGGTGGAGAGCCTGCGGACTGAGCTGCAGAGGGCCCACTCAGAGCGCAAGGTCCTGGAGGACACCCACACGCGGGAGAAGGATGAGCTGAGGAAGGTCTGTTGGGGCCGCGGGGGGGGAGGTGTAGCTGGGTGGTGGGTGAGCTCGCGCAGCACCCTTCTGAGGCAGTTTTGCTTCTTCCAGCTCTACAGCTGCCTTGGACTTTCCTGGGGCTCGTGCCCAAGACTGACCATCCCTCTGCATTTAGATATAAAGTGCCCCTGCATTGGGGGAATCCACACAAGCATGTGTCTATTGACCTGGCGAGTGTTGATTGAATCTCTGCCCTTAGTGGGACACAATGGAATCCCCTGAAAGGTTACACACATGTGCCTTTGGGCATGTTCCTTATAGCCTAGAATTAGCCACTGAATCAGCTCTGTGGCCTGAGTCCTTGTTGGCAAGAGAAATTGTTAAGAGGTAGTGGTCTTTCTTCCTGATATTGCCTGCAGGGATTAGGGGCAACCTCATGGCATCCCCTGGGCTTCCCCAGTGGGCTTAGCAGTAAAGAATCCACCTGCCAATGCTGGAGACGTAAGTTTGATCCGTGGATCGGGAAGATCCTCTGGAGAAGGGCATGGCTACCCACTCCAGTATTCTTGTCTGGGAAATCCCATGGGACAGAGGAGCCTGGCAGGTTACAGTCCATGGGGTCATAAAAGACTGAGATACAACAAAACACCTAGGCATCCCTCCCCATGATCACAGTGCTTTGGGGAATTTGCCTAAAGTTTAAGTATTGATCGGTTCAGCCTGGCTCATCTACTCTGGTTGGTGTGCTCCGTAGGTTTACTCTCCATTCCATAAAGTGTAACTTCTGGGATTGGACCCCCATCACCCATCTCGAATGTCAGGATGCATAGAGTCCCTTCTCCATTCCTGAGATAGCTGTCCAAACCAGGGAAGTCTCACGTGCCCCTGCAGAGCCTTCCACAGCCTCAGTGTCCTATGCCATCTCTACGGCATGGCCCACGTGCTTAATTCCTGTCCATCACTGGAGAGTCGCAATGGGTTGAGAATCTGTGTGGGAAGGACTCAGCGTTTCTAATGTTGAAATAATAATTCTTAGTATTTAAAAATTGGGGCAAGCAGACTGCTTTCACAGGAATGGTCCTGAAACAGACACTGGAGATTTTGGATTCTCACCCCTCCATGGCCATTCCTAAGCGCACACAGGAAATTTCTCTGACCTTAGTTCACTCATCTGTTTAAAAAAATAAGAAAGAAGAAAAGTTGGCTTAGATCATCTTTTAGGCCCCTTCTACTTGCAATTGGTCAGCTCCACGAGATGGTATTTGATGGCTTCTTAGAAGTAAACACGGAGAAGGCAATGGAACCCCACTCCAGTACTCTTGCCTGGAAAATCCCATGGACAGAGGAGCCTGGTAGGCTGCAGTGCATGGGGTCGCCAAGAGTTGGACATGACTGAGCGACTTCACTTTGACTTTTCACTTTCATGCATTGGAGAAGGAAATGGCAGCCCACTCCAGTGTTCTTGCCTGGAGAATCCCAGGGACGGGGTAGCCTGGTGGGCTGCAGTGCATGGGGTCACCAAGAGTCGGACACGACTGAGCAACTTCACTTTGACTTTTCACTTTCATGCTTTGGAGAAGGAAATGGCAACCCACTCAAGTGTTCTTGCCTGGAGAATCCCAGGGACGGGGGAGCCTTTGGGCTGCCGTCTTTGGGGTTGCACAGAGTCAGACATGACTGAAGCGACTTAGCAGCAGCAGCAGCAGCAGCAGCAGGAAACAGGCCCTTCCTGAGCCCTGCTCTGTGGTGCCTCTCTCTTCTTGTGCGCCTTTGTCTTCTCTGGCAGGACCAGAAATGGGCAGGCTGCCTTCAGCCATGGGACATGAAAGCCTGCAGAGCCAGCAACTGCTGGGCTTGCCAAGGTAGTTTTGTCATTTCGTATCCACACAGAACTTCCACACCATCTCCACTTTCCCCAAACCCCAGGGTTTTCCCAAAGTCAGAGGGTGAATCCACATGGGGATTATTAAGTCACATTAGGTGACAATGAGACGTAGGACTTCCCAGCGCAGGTACAAAAAGTGGCTGCCCTGCAGCATGTTGCCCCGATAAACCTGCCAGCTCACCCACCGTGAGACCTGGAATTGAAACCATTTGGTGTCATTTCAGGGGGGATCCAAAGAGCTCCAGTACAACAGTCCTCTATGTTTCAGTGCAGAGAAGAATTCAGCAAGAGCAGAATGGCAGATAAGAAGTGATTTCTTAGAATAAGATGCTTGTGAGGCTTACAAGTGGGAGGGCAAGAAATGCCACGCCCTGTGAACTTAGTCGGCCACAATTTTATAATGAAAGGAAAAGTGGTGATGGGGAGAAGACCTCCTTTGTCTTTCTTGAGTGGACGTCACATTTCACCGTCTGTTCCTTCCCCGGGAGCATGGGGGGTTGGCTTGTCCCTCCCTAGTGGTCAGGCCAGGACTGCCATGTTGTGGCTCTGCAGTTGCTCGGTCATGTCCGACTCTGCAACCCATGGACTGCAGGATGCCAGGCCTCCCTGTCCTTCACTATCTCCAGGGTTTGGCTAAACTCGTGTTCATTGAGTTGATGATGCAATCTGACCATCTCATCCTCTGTCACCCTCTTCTCCTTCCACTCTCAATCCTTCCCAGCATCAGGGTCTTTTCCAATGAGTTGATTCTTTGCATCAGGTGGCCAAAGTATTAGAACTTCAGCATCAGGCCTTTCAGTGAACATCCAGGGTTGATTTCCTTTAGGATGTACTGGTTCGATTTCCTTGCAGTCCAAGGGACACCCAAGAGTCTTCTCCAGCACCACAGTTTGAAAGCATCAGTTCTTTACACTCAGTCTTCTTTATGGTCCAACTCTCACATCCACATACGACTGCTGGAAAAACCATCATTTTGACTTGGAAAAGTAATATCTCTGCTTTTTAATATGCTGTCTAGGTTTGTCATAGCTTTTCTTCAAAGGAGCAAGTGTCTTTTAATTTCATGGCTGCAATCACCATCTGCAGTGATTTTGGAGCCCAAGAAAATAAAGCCTGTCGCTGTTTCCATTGTTTCCCCATCTATTTGCCATGAAGTGATGGGACAAGATGCTATGATCTTAGTTTTTTGAATGTTGAGTTTTAAATCAGCTTTTCACTCCTTTCCTTCACCTTTGTCAAGAGATTGTTTAGTTCTTCTTCACTTTCTGCCATGAGGGTTGTGTCATCTACATATCTGAGGTTATTGATATGTCTCCTGGCAATCTTGATTCCAGCTTGAGCTACATTCAGCCCCGCATTTTGCATAATGTACTCTGCATAGAAGTTAAATAATCAGGGTGACAATATACAGCCATGATATACTCCTTTCCCAATTTGGAACCAGTCTGTTGTTCCATGTCCAGTTCTAACTGTTGCTTCTTGACCTGCATACAGGTTTCTCAAGAGGCAGGTCAGATGGTCTGGTACTCCCATCTCTTGAAGAATTTTCCACAGTTTTTTGTGATCCACACAGTCAAAAGCTTTTGTGTAGTTAATGAAGCAGAAGTAGGTGTTTTTCTGGAATTCTCTTGTTTTTCCTATGATCTAACGGATACTGGCAATTTGATCTCTGGTTCCTCTCTGCCTTTTGTAAATCCAGCTTGGACATCTGGAAGTTCATGGTTCACGTATTGTTGTAACCTACCATGAAGGATTTTGAGCATAAGCTTGCTAGCATGTGGAATGAGTGCAACTGTGCGGTGGTTTGAGCATTCTTTGCCATTGCCTTTCTTTGGGATTATAATGAAAACTAACCTTTTCCAGTTCTGTGGCCACTGCTGAGTTTCCAAATTTGCTGGCATATTGAGTGCAGCACTTTCACAGCATCATCTTTTAGGATGTGAAATAGCTCAACTGGAATTCCATCACCTCCACTAGCTTTGTTCATAGTGATGCTTCCTAAGGCCCACTTGACTTTACAGTCCAGGATGTCTGGCTCTAGGTGAATGATCACACCATCGTTGTTATCTGGGTTGTGAAGCTCTTTTTTGTACAGTTCTTCTGTGTATTCTTGCCACCTCTTCTTAATACCTTCTGCTTCTGTTAGGTCCATACCATTTCTGTCCTTTATTGAGCCCATCTTTGCATGAAATGTGGTTCCCTTGGTATCTTTAATTTTCTTGAAGAGATCTCTTTTCTTTCCCATTCAGTTGTTTTCCTCTATTTCTTTGCCTTGTTCCCTTAAGGCTTTCTTATTTCTCCTTGCTATTCTTTGGAACTCTGCATTCAGATGAATATATCTTTCCTTTTCTTCTTTGTTTTTAGCTTCTCTTCTTTTCTCAGCTATTTGTAAGGTCTTCTCAGACAGCCGTTTTGCCTTTTTTGCATTTCTTTTTTGGGGGATGGTCTTGATCACTGCTTCTTGTATGTTACAAACCTCCATCCATAGTTCTGAAGGCACTCTGTCAGTCAGATATAATCCTTTGCATCTATTCATCACCTCCACTGTATAATCATAATGGATTTGATTTAGGCCACACCTGAATGGCCTAATAGTTTTCCTTACTTTCTTCAATTTAAGTCTGAATTTTGCAATAAGGAGTTCATAATCTAAGGCACAGTCAGCTTGTGGTCTGATTTTTGCTGACTGTTTAGAACTTCCCCATTTTTGGGTGCAAAGAATATAATCAATCTGATTTCAATATTGACCATTCGGTGATGTCCACGTGTAGAGTCATCTCTTATGTTGTTGAAAGAGGGTGTTTGCTGTGACCAACGTGTTCTCTTGGCAAAACTCTGTTGGCCTTTTCCCTGCTTTATTTTGTACTCCAAGGCCAAATTTGCCTGTTACTCGCGGTGTTTCTTGGCTTCCTGCTTTTGCGTTCCAGTCCCTGTGATGAAGAGAACAACTTCTTTGTGTCAGTTCTGCAAGGTCTCACAGGTCTTTGTGGCGCCGTTGAGCCCCAGCTTCTTCGGCATTGCTGGCTGGGGCTGTCTGAGCACTTTGGAAAAATATGTTCAGGTCTCAGTGCACTGAGGGTTTTTCAGTTTGAAACGTCACCTTCCCATAAATGATTGTTCTTGTGTGCCCAGAGCCTGCTTTGGAGGTCATCAACTTATGGAACTCACTGGGCAGGATGCGGCTCTCGTGCCACCACTGTTTTACTGCTGAGGGCACGTCCTGTGCTTCTTTGCACGGTTTTATGTTTAAGCAAGCCTGCTTTCTCGAGTAATCATTAACGTACAGGAATTTCCCATATTTTTCTACTTAAAATCCCCTAGTGAGATACACTATTGAATCACCTATTTCGTCCCTTCATTCTGTCCCTATCAGAATGAACTTCATTCTTCGGGGTAAAGCACATGCTTAAGGAAACTCCTATTAAAATGTAGCTACTAACACAAGCCTGTAACCTATAAAGCATGAAATTCCAAACTGTGGTTTATGGATCCTTGAGAACAGATAGGCAGTAACCCTTGTATGTGAATAAAAGACGAGAAGGGGAAATCCAAAGCCAGAGAAAAGAGACCAAGATTGAGACTTGAGACTGGTGATCCTAGGAGAAAAAGAAAAGCAGGTTCTCTGCATGTGGGTGCCAATCACACGAGATGGTGTTAATCCAGCAGATCACAAAACCGGGGTTTCCTGACTTCTTCCCCATGGAGAGCACTTGACTCATCGACTCCCCAGGCCGTTTCCCTGCTTCTCCTGGGACAATGGGATTTAGGGACTCAGCACTTTTAAAATATCCACATCTCCATCCAAGGGAGCCTGCTGTTGCTGCTGCTAAGTCACTTCAGTCGTGTCCGACTCTGTGTGACCCCATAGACGGCAGCCCACCAGGCTCTCCCATCCCTGGGATTCTCCAGGCAAGAATACTGGAGTGGGTTGCCATTTCCTTCTCCAATGCATGAAAGAGAAAAGTGAAAGGGAAGTCGCTCAGTCTGTCCGACTGTTAGTGACCCCATGGACTGCAGCCCACCAGGCTACTCCAGCCGTTGGATTTTCCAGGCAAGAGTACTGGGGTGGGGTGCCATTGCCTTCCCCGCCAAGGGAGCCTAAGGGTTGATAATATCCCAGTCTTCCTCCACAGAACCAAATAAGGAAATGGGCTCCCTCCTACTTGCATTTGAAAAAAATGTTTCTATTGTAGGCCTGACCTGGGTCTTAAATACAATGAGATCTTGGTCCTGGCAAGGAAAAAGAAATTCAAGGACATTGAAAAGGGATAGCAGGCACAGAGGCAGGACAAGAAAAGCACCCTCCCGACTCCAAACACAAGCACATCCTAAACTGGTCACATAACGTGGGAAGTCTGCCTTTCTCCAGGAGGAGAGCATGCTTGCAGGCATGTGAAGGCGCTTTAGTCATGTCCAGCTCTGCGCAGCCAAATGGACTGTAACCACCAGGCTCCTCTGTCCATGAGATTCTCCAGGCAAGAATACTAGAGTGGGTTACCATGCCCTCCTCCAGGGGATCTTTCTGACCCAGGGATCAAACTGTGCCTCTTATGTCTCCCACATTGGCAGGCAGGTTCTTTACCACTAGTGCTTCCTGGGAAGCCCCANTCCTCTGTCCATGAGATTCTCCAGGCAAGAATACTAGAGTGGGTTACCATGCCCTCCTCCAGGGGATCTTTCTGACCCAGGGATCAAACTGTGCCTCTTATGTCTCCCACATTGGCAGGCAGGTTCTTTACCACTAGTGCTTCCTGGGAAGCCCCAGGAGGAGGACAAGTGGAAACACGTTTACCTCTTTCTCCGACGTCTTCCGGACATTTATTCTGGCGGCTGTGGGCATGGGCAGGTGCGGGCTGGCTTTGTCTCCCTTTGGTTCTTCTCTGCCGAGTCAGGGTTTAATATTTATCGAAGGGCCCGTGTTCAGTCTTAACAAACACTGCATAATCAGACAATTGGTTTCTTCTCTGGCTTATCCAACAGCCTGCTCCTCGCTGAACAAGATTGATGACACAGATGAATCAGGGAGGGAGCTGGCTGCTGGCAGAAGTTTAATTAATAGGTTTGATGTTTCTGTCAGCAAGTGCTGTATTGGAACTGGCATCCTGGAAAACCTGAGGCTCCACACCCCTGACAGGATTCTCATCATCAGCCCACATGGCCAGGATGCCTTGGGCTGTGGGAGGCCAGGTCCCCCTGGGGGCAGGAATTCAGTGCAGAGCCTGGGCATTTATAGATGTTAGTTGACAGCTGTTCTATTGAAAGTACCTGTTGTCCTGGCCTCTCCCCAGAGTGGTCTGCATCTCAGCCTGCAGCTTCTTTCCTTTAGCCTGTGGGATGTGTGTTTTGTTTGTTCTTAAAGCTATCAATGATCCCTATGCTGACTGACTTGTGCAGCTGTGCTGTTTCATGTCCTTGATGAAGGAAACATGACTCCCAGGCCTGCCGTTGACACAGAGTCCACGGCTCATTGTCCAGAATCTGCTCTGTGGTGAGGCCAGCACGACCTGGCTTGGTGTGGGGTTGTGGGTAGGTGACGAGCAGCCCACAGCCAGATCCCTGGCTCTGAGCAAAGGGCTCTGATATTTGTGAGCCCCCAGGCCTTGAGTATTCAGGCTGGTGCAGTTGAGTCTGGGTTGTATCGTGTCACCAGTCACCATACCACCAGCTGGTACTGACCTTGGGTAGTTCCCATGTAAAGGCTTTGGAGTTTTCCAAATACAAGTAAATAGATCTGCCTTTGCAGGAGGTAGGGTTCTCACAGTGGAGTGTTTCGAGTTCTTCCCCAAAAGGTGCAGTGTAGGACTTCTTTGGCCCGTTAGGACTCAGAACTGTGCTATCAGGATGCTTCTTGGGTCCAGAGGAGGTTTTTAGGAGGATGCCATGCTTCCTCATGGAAGGATATCATCTCACTGCAGCCTTTCTCAGTGCTCACAGCCCTTCATTCATTCTTTTGTTATTTAGTGAGTGTATCTGTTAGGCCCTGTCCTGTACCCTGGGGCAAAAGTAAGCAATTTTAAAAGTCCTTCTCATTTTTATGGCACTTCAATGTTTGGGGGTTATTGGAGAATGCACAGACAGGAATCAGACACAAATTATCCCACGTGGGCTGTAAAGAGAAATAAAGCAGAGGACAGGGATCCAGAGGGAGCAGGTAGGCAAGGGAGGTTGTTTCATTCGTGATGCCCAGAGACATCCTCTGAAAAGACACCCGAGTGAGGCGAGGAGCAAGCCGTGAGGACTTCTAGGGAGCCCACCGGCCCTGAGGTGGGAGCAGCTTAGGTTGGATCAAGGCCCCACCCGGAGGCCATCGGGCTGAGATGGAGAAAACAAGGAGAAAGGTGGTGAGGTCAGAAGAGGAAGGACCTTCTGACGTTGAAGGCAGCACTGGCCGTGAACCCTCCAGAGAGGTGAGCGAGTCTGTCTGAGGCCGTCAGTCCCTGCTGCCCCTTCCCAGAACTCCTTCCTAAAGCTCTGCTGTCGGAACCAGGCCTCTGGGGCCTGCTCCAGGCTGTGGCCTTCCCTTTCCTTCAGATGTCAGCCCCTGACCTGTTGGGATGCAGGCGGCCTAGGCACAAAGAGCTGGGACGCGTTCAGCTCAGCATCTCAGCCTGTAGTACCCCCATCTGGCTGTGTGACCTTCAGCCAGCTCGCTAACTTTTCTGTGCCTTAGTTTCCTTAAAAGCCGATGACGATGGCGCCCACCTCACAGGTATTAAGGAAGCTGATAAGGGCACCTGGGACCTAGTGCAAGCCCAATGACTGTTAGCTCCTATTCCCTCCGCCAGCCTGAGACTGGGTGCAGGGCAGAGGCTCTGCCTTGGTATCCCTGGGCCCCACCCTCGCTCCTGATCCCACGTCCTGGCACAGTGGGTGCTGAGCGACAGAAGGCGCACCTGTGATGCTGGGCCAGGGGTGTGCGCTCTGCCGAGCCTCTCTCTGGGGCTCTTTGTGACGATGGGACGGTCACTGCCCCTCCCTGTAGCAGTGCGAGGGCCCGCCCGTGGCCCCCTTTCTCTGTGTAGGAGCCCAGCAGAAGCGCGAGTCCCAGGTGAGCTCACGCTGTGAGGTCCCCTGTGCACTTTCTGCGTCCTCCTCCTCTCTGCTCAGGTCCATTTACCTTCTTCTCAGTGCACAGCCCAGCAGCCCTTCCAGAACTTCCAGAATTAGAAGTGTTGTCCCCGCTGTGGGCCACCTTCATGCTGTGGACCTTCGTGTGAGATGGTGTGTACACAGCCAGGAGGACAGAGGACACAATCCCGGGGCAGAAGAGCATCCTCCAATCCACTTGTCCCATGGTTTTCTACCAGAAAACTTGCATTTGGCTCTTTCTGCAGTGCAAATGTACTGGAGTGGGTTGCCGTTGCCTTCTCCGGTAGCAGCAGCAGCAGCAGCAGCAACAGTGCAAACGCCCAATTTGAAAAAATTTATTGTTGTTCAGTCACTAAGTCGTGTCTGACTCCTTGAGACCCCATGGACTGCAGCACACCAGGCTTCCCTGTCCTTCACTATCTCCTGGAGTTTGCTCAAATTAATGTCTATTGAGTCAGTGATGTCATCTAACCATCTCAACGTCTATCACTACCTTCTCCTCCTGCCCTCAATCCCTCCCAGCATCAGGGTCTTTTCCAATGAGTTGACTCTTCACATCAGGTGGCCAAAGTATTGGAGCTTCAGCATCAGGCCTTCCAATGAATCTTTAGGGTTGATTTTCTTTCGGATTGACTGATTTGATCTCCTTGCAGTCCAAGGGACTCTCAAGAGTCTTCTCTAGCACCACCGTTCGAAAACATCAGTTCTTTGGCACTAAGCCTTCTTTATAGTCCAACTCTCACATCCATACGTGACTACTGGAAAAGCTATAGCTTTGACTTTTGAAAAAATAAGGAAAGACAAAACAAGACCAAAAGCCCAGAGCTACATTTGTATCCCCAAAGATTTTAACTAGTAAAGGCAGTTACTGAGCTAAGGCATGTGTTTCATTTAATTTACCAGGGGCTAAATTAGCCTCATGGTAACAGGATTTACATCAGTGTTGGTTCCCATGATCTGTCCCAAAAAACCTGTTAGAGGTAAGAACACTCCTAGTAGTATTTCCTGGAGAGAGTCAAAAGACCCCCTCCACAAAGGGAAAAAAAGAAGAAGAAGAAGAAAGAAAAGGAACTGCTGCTTGGCGCTTAATGAGTCCCCAAAGCTGATGAGCGCTGCTCTGTTATTTCTCGCAGCACCTGCTCAGTTCTGTGTTGCAAAGTGTCTCTCACTGCAGCCTGCATCCCTGCCAACAAAAGGAAGGCCACTCGGCTGCAGAAGCTTGTCACCCTCATGTTGCCAGCAACTCTCCGTCTGCTAGCTGGCTGGGGAGACTGGGGGTGGCCAGCACCCCGGGAGGTGTGATTGGGGAAGCACTCTCTGCCCTCCTGGGATGTGGGGCTGGGAGGGGGCCCATTCCTCCTGCTGTGGGCCCACTTCCAGAACTGCTCCTACCAGGAGGAAAGGCAAAGCTCCCCAGTGCCACTTTGATGAATGGTTTAGAATAACAAAGCTGAGTTCATCAGAGGCCTGCCTTCTGGAATCAGGGAGAGAGATGGAGGAAAGAAATGAGGCTTATGCACAACAGAAATTTTTAGTGGGTACATGCTCAGAAATGTGACCCTCCCCAACCAGAGTTTTGGCAGAGATTGTAGATCGCAGGTGGTTGCAATGAGGCTTCATGATCTCAGGCTGCATTCAGGCAAGTGGAGGTTTCAGGTCCAACCTTATGGTGATGGCATGTGCCTTCTGTACCAGGCAGATGACACGTTCCATTTCAGAAGGTCCTTGCCTGCCTGTAGGATGCTCAGAGGACAGGGATGAGGGTGGTGAGGGGTCATGGAAGCGTCTCAGGTGGCCACCTGCTCTTTGAGCTGCCCGCACATTCAGAGGGCTGTTTAGGGGAAGCAGAGTCTAGCTCTATGGGAAGTCTGATTACAGCCTGCTCTGAACAGCCACCTCCTGGGGCCGCTGGCTCAGGGGTTGCAGCCTTGCGCCTTCAAGGTGGGGCTGGAGTCCTGCCCTCCTGACCATGGCACCAGGTGGAGCCTCACTCCAGCTGAACCCTGGGCATTATTTGTAGAGGTTCACACCACATGGTTTCTTTTGTTGGTGGATTTCCATTTGACTTGTACATCAAGAAAAGGGAAAGCTATTTTGATTATTTGCCAAGCTAATTTAAAGGCACACATGAGATCATTGCATGGTGAACTGCTTCTAATAACAGCAAATTAGATGAATTTGAAGAACCTTTTTTTCCAGTAGTGTATGTGCCTCCTGAATTGAATTATTCAATTAAGCAAGCTCATGTATTCTAGAGATTTTAGTCAATTATAAACACATTTTTGAACCAAAAAACTTCAGCTGGTGTCTGGGTTTTTGCATTGGGAAAGCTTGAGCTCCTTTACTGGATCTGCAGGGCTCCTCATTCCTTCAACCAGTGTTGAGTGCCGGCCCAGGCCAGGTTCCGATGATGTGGCAACGTGGCACGTGGCCCCTGGGTCCTCGCTGAGGCATCTGGTCCAGGCCAAGCAGGTGGCAAGGAAGCCGAGCCTCTGCCAGGGGGAGTTGGGGGAGCTCTACAGGGACAGGTGGGCCCTGGAAGAGCCACACAGCGAGCACAGGCCCCACCCACACCTGCAGGGCAGGAAGACTTTCCGGAAGAGTAGTGGTGGAGAAAGAAACCGTGAGAAGTTATCTAGGGGAGAGCGGGGCAAGCAAGCTTGACAGGATGAGCACGGAGATGCCCAGGCAGCCGCTGGAGGGTGTGCAGAACCGGGCCTCTGCTCAGGGCCTCTCCATCCTGAGGACAGAGGAAAAGTCTTTCCCAACCTGGTTCTCACTCCCTCCACCCACCCAACTTTGTCTTTTCTCAGCCCCCTACCTGAACCGTGTGTAAACATTACCACACGGACTAGCTAAGATTCTCAGGCCAGGCCTCCCACCCCGCTGCACCAGCTGCTCTCCTGTCTATAGACAGCCCATCCCCTGGCCACCTGGGAGAGCCCAGATCCAGGCCTGGTCCAGACAGCCTGTTCCTCCTGCCCATCGGTGCCATTCCTGGTGATCTCCTCCTCCTGACTCACTTGGTGGTGGTGATTCTCAACAAGGGAGTTGTGCTGCCTTCTGAGTTCCTAAGGGGAGAACCACAGACCTCGCTCCTGGGCTCCAGCCCTGTGGAAAGTCTCTCCTGACCCTGTCTACGTGATGCTGAGGGTGGGGGCAGCAGTTCTCTTAACTCACCTCTTGGTGCCTTAAGTTTACCTTTAAGCCTGGAGGAAGGGAAAAGGGCGTTGAGACATAGCCAGTTGAAACTACAACTTCTCCGAGGCCTCTGTCCTGTAGCCAGCATCCTTGAGGCCTCCTCTCCTGCTTTTACTGCCACAGGGATCTAACAGAGCTTGAAGGGCGTGCAGGTGGGTCCTTCAGGATCTGGGTGACCATCTCCCCCCCTGGATTCTGTGCTACAATGTCCCAGGTAGCGATTCAGGAGGTCCCCATCTAGTCTGTGCACAGGCCAGTTATGACATGTTCTGTTACTGACCAAGGAAGGCATTCTGAGGCTCTTTCTACACAGGTTGGGAAGAATCCTCTGCCAAGGAGGTCATAAGATGTAGCAAAGATAGCCAGAACTGATTTCTTGAACCAAAGGGAGTGAGGTTGCTCATGGTATCATTCAGCATAGTCTGCAGGGATGCTCGTCACTCAGACCAACACCAGCCTGCTGTACGCTCATTTCTAAAAATCTTTTGCCACAGCTAGCACTTTGCATCACACTTTGTAAAGTAACAGCTTCACTGAATATAGTTCATACAGCATAGTTGAAAGTCGACAGCAAGTCTCTTTCCCTTCCCCAGCGTCTGGGCTGTGCTGGTCCAGGGAGACCGACATGGGCAAGGGGGAATAAAGATCAGAGATAGGTCTTCATTGTTAGCATCAGGCTTTCCTGAGACTCAGATTGGAGAGCTCAGAATTTACCAAGACATGGAACTAAATGCAAGGAGGCCAGTTATCACTGTAAGTTCCTGCACACAGCGTATGTGCTTGGTGTAAGCTTTTCAGGATGTTTTTGTGGGCATTGGAAAACCATAAGAACCAGTGAACTGTCTTGTTTTAATGGGATTTTTCTTTCAGTGTACAATGTTTATCTCCAGAAAGCTCCTTTGGCTGATTCAGTTTTCTTAAGTTAAAAAAAAAAAAGAACATTCAAACATAACCAGCTGAAGTTCAGACCCCACAGAAGGAGCCTTTCCTCAGCCCGGCATCACAGGCAAACATTTCTCCCTGCTGCTCTTTTTCAGCGAGTTGCAGACCTGGAACAAGAAAATGCGCTCTTGAAAGATGAGAAGGAGCAGCTTAACAACCAGATCCTGTGTCAGTCTAAAGGTAGGCGCCAGGTGCTAGATTTTTCATTTTGCATTGGAATTGCTTTTCCACACTGACTTCCCCCAAAGATTTCGACCAGGCATGCAGTTGGTCTGGATGCCACAGTGGGGAAAGGGTTCTAACAAAAGAGAGCTGAAAAGGAAGGGTGATCTTTAAGATCCCGCTGCCGAATTTAGTTTCAGGAGGTACCAAGCAGTGAGACGCACACACAATAGACAATATAATGCCTGAGATCGGGGTCAGGGAGACCATGTGCTCCCAGAGTGACGATGCAGTGTGCTACCGCGTGACCTCGAGCGAGTCCCTCACTGACTGCAGTCCTGTTTCTTCATCTGCAGAATGGGCATAAGCCTGTGACGTACTCAGGATGGTGCTTGACCTGTCGTGAGCCCTTAGAAACTGTCGTTACTGCTGTTTTCAAGTTTAGCATCCACAGTACCTGTTGTGGTTTCTTCTACCCAGTGGGTCACCTGTCAGTGTTTGCTGGAGAGGGGGTTGCGGGCCAGCTCCCAGGGCCCCTCTCTCGAACATGCACAGCCTGGGCTGCCGTCAGCTCCTGTGCGATGCCTGATCAGAGAGGGGCGGGGCGTGCAGACCCCGGTTCTCCCGTGACTCAGTGCGGCCTTCAGCAGGTCGCTCCCCTCCCCTCCCAGCCCCTCCACTGCACAGACCTGCCCAGCGTGCTCCTGTTGAAAACGCTTAATAGTTCTCAATTTCCCTTTAAAAATTGTCTCTTTTCCACTGATTCGAATCGCAAGTGTGGGTGGGAGAAAAGCCCATCCACGTTCCCTCCTTCCCTTCCCTCCTTCCCCTAACATAACCTGCGGCCTTGTCTCCTGGAGCCTCCTTTAATCTCTCTGCACAGCAGCTACCTGAGCGACCAGGAATAGGGAGGGTGCGCTGGAAGACACCTGGGTTCTTCCGTTGCTGTGACAGCTGTCTCGAGGGAGGGGCAGGCACAGTAACCGAGGGAGCTGTGGTGTGTGTAGCGGCTTCTCTCCCTGGCCCCTGGGGTTGAGAGGGGCCTTCTCCCCTTCTGGAGACTGGAGCCGGGTCCACGCCGCCCTGAGCTCTGCCGTGGGGGAGGCTGTTGAATAAACTCGCCCAGTATCTGTGTTGTGAGCTTTTAACCGGTGGTTAGTCACTTGTCTGTGAGCGGACGTGCGGGACAGCCACACTGAGCGGCCCTGTGGCTGCGGGCACTTGCTTTCCAGATGAGTTTGCCCAGAACTCTGTCAAGGAAAACCTCATGATGAAGAAGGAGCTGGAGGAGGAGCGCTCCCGGTATCAGAACCTCGTGAAGGAGTATTCCCGGCTGGAGCAGAGATACGACAACCTTCGGGACGAGATGACCATTCTAAAGGCAAGGAGGGCAGTCCCGACGCCCACCC
>SJYX01000550.1:79714-124248 GCA_006410675.1 Oreotragus oreotragus | reverse complement strand
CCCCCACTCCACCCCGAGAGTCCTCACCCCACCCGTGGGTGGTTCTCACACAAGCAAGTGGCTGGGAGATGAGTCGTTCCCAAGGGCAGCTGCTTTTCCAGCTTTGGGGTCCTATGAATATTTCAGGACTTGAAGGGAAATTCTGCCCGCGTGAATGTATCCCCTTTCTTATTTCTGTTCTGGAAAAAACGCTGTTTGAGAGCGGGAAGGGTGTGGGGAGCGCACACTGTGGGCAGGCTCTCGAGAGCCTGATGGTTTATCCTAATCCTCAACGCGCATGTGAATACATGGGCGCATTTTCATATTTCAGGATTTGCCATTATTTTTTTTATCCCATGTAACTGTTCCCTCTCGAAATGCACAAACAAGACTAAGTTAATTGCATAGAAACCAGGAAGAAAAGCTGAATAGGAACATATATAGACATCTAAAATTTTCCTACCAAGATCACTTTTGACTCTCAAAGCCAAATCAGATGCCAAGGGGGAAAAAGTTATTTTTAAGTGAACAGTATAAATGGTAAGCTCTATTTCTAATATGCTTACTGTTTTGAAAAACCAAGATCAGTGGCATGCAGGTTGAAGCAGGAGCCGTAAGGGGCTGTAGTGAAGTGTTCTCTTCGAGAGGGAGGCTGACAACAGACGACATCCACTTCGGTGCGATGGGGTTAAGGGTCGTTTCAGAAAAAATCCACCCAAGAGTTGGGGGTTTGCATTGAGGGAACGCAGTCCCGTTTTGGGGCTGTGTACTCCTCAAGGTGCCATTCTGTTGCTTGGCTGGATGGATGGAAGACTGTAGGTGAAATTTCTTATAGGAACAGCTCATTTAGCCACCACTCCAAGAATCAGTGGTACCTATTCTTGTTGACAAATGAAACAGAAGTCTACTCTAGGATCTACCGTTAACTTGAAAAATGATAGCTCTTATTAACATTAGTTCATTTTGAGTTTTCACGTTTCTCTCCCTGAACAGCAAACCCCAGGCCACCGGCGGAACCCATCAAACCAAAGCAGCTTAGAATCTGACTCCAATTACCCATCCATCTCCACGTCTGAGGTCGGAGACACAGAGGACACCCTCCAGCAGGTGGAGGTGAGGAATACAGGCTCTTGGCTGGTCTCTGTGCCCCGAGGTGGGTCAGGGTTGATGACCTATGTGGAGCCCCCAAGGCACTGTTCTGTTACTGACAACCACAGTGCCTACGGCTTATTTCTGACAGCAGGGCCACTTGGACTGTGGTGGACTTCTTGACTCTCTTATCAGCTCTCTGGAGTTGATATTTACTGTGCAAGGCAATAAGTTATTGTTCCCACTCTACATAAAGAAAAATCCCTGATTCCTCTTGCAAAACTGAGGACCCACTGCAGAGAGGTGAAATAGCTGGAGGAGCTAAGTTATTAAAACAGATGTAAATTAGCATCCCCACTTATTGTCACGGTGCATATAGTCATATCAACAGATACACAAGAAAATTTTCCTTCCTGACTTAGCAGCTGGATAAAACTCAGAGAACAGCAACAAATATTTCAAACTACAGATATTTGCAGAATGACTGTATCTTTGTCAGTAATAGCCTCTTAGAGTCACTTGATGGTCTTTATAGTCTGTGTGTAATTTTATCAAAGGTATGTAGACACGCTATTTTTCCTCTGGCATTTGAAAAGCAGAAAATGACAAGCATGTAAAACCTTATGTAGCAGGTGGAGATAGATGTAGAAGAGATAAAAACAAATGTGACAAATGAAAAACAAAAAAACAAATGTACTTTGAGACGTCCCTGCGCCAGACACTGCTTCCAGGTGCTAGAGAAACAGTAGGGACTGACCCAGAGGAGGTCCCTGCCTGTATGAAGCTTGTCTGATGGAAAGCTAGACAGTAATCTTTGATGGAAGATGCTGGCTTAAGTCCCTTCATTTTGCTTTGCAATCTCCTCCTCTTTCAGAGGCTTTGGTCAGCCTGAACGCCAGATGCACCACCCAGGTGTTTCTCTGTGTGACAAGTTTACATGCAGACATAGGCACTTCCATTGGTGGATTTATGTTCTTTAAGGAAGCTGAGGCTAGGTCTTGGGACTGGCCGAGCAGTACACCCAATGCTGGCTAAGCACAAAGCATTCATTAAGTGCTGGATGAACCAAGTTTCATTGTGCCATATGTACACATATAAACTTTCAAAAACAACTTTTCATTTTGTATTGGGGTGTAGCTGATTAACAGTGTTGTGATGGTTTCAGCTTAATAGCCAAGGGACTCAGCCATAGGTATACATGTTTCCATTCCCCCCTTTTAAACATCCACATGGAAATGCTTGTGCAGATATCCGCGTTAGCCACCGCCACATTTGACAAACTCTTGAGGACAAACCCAGGCATGAATCTTAAGGAAGAAACCTACTGGGAATTGGTGGTGTGGAGCCTGTTGGATAAGTGGGTTGCCTGGCGGGACAAGTGTTGGTTTTGTTTTGAGGTGCAGTTGCGTGGCGTTTGACAGCCCATTTATAGTCATTAGCAACCACACTGGTCCTTCATCAGGACGCATTACATCCTAGGTTTTACAGTGTCTCTGGTTCAAGACTTTTCTCTAGAAATGAGTTCTTTTAACTTCCAAATAAAGTGGCTGCGTCTTTATCCCTCTGTTCCTGGAGTGTATGGTCAGTCATCTTAAGTGTCTCACACGGGAACAATACCGGTGACTGAGACGCAGAGAGCGAGCCTGGAGGACCAACTTTAATATGAGAAGGCCACATGGATGGTGTTGGCTTTGCCTCAGAAGTCTGGATTGGTGATGTCTGGGAGGGAGACGGAGGACAGACAGCTGACATGAGGGTGCTGTGTGCTCCGTAAGGCATCTGTGCTGTTAAAACCTTCTCTTCCTGCTTCCTGTCTTCCCCGGAAGGAGATTGGCCTGGAGAAGGCAGCCATGGACATGACTGTCTTCCTGAAGCTGCAGAAGAGGGTGCGGGAGCTGGAGCAGGAGAGGAAGAAGCTGCAGGTGCAGCTGGAGAAGAAAGAGCAGCAGGACAGCAAGGGGGTACCGGTGCGTGAAGGGGCTGCCAGCCTGCGGGGCGCACTCCCGGGTGCTGGCCACAAGAGGACCTGCTCACTCCTGCCAGGGCACGTGGGCCCGGTGTGGCCCTGCGGGGTCGGCTGGGCCTGGGTGTCAAGGAAGCGCTTCGTCTCGTGTTGGTGACCTATTGAGTCTTCTCTACCAGTGCCCACATCACCCCGGTCGGACAGGAGTCTGCTTCCCCAGTAAGCCCAGGGCAGAGAAATTTCCACTAGTGAAGCCAGCAGGGAACCTGCATCATTGTCACCCCTTTGCAAAGAGAACCAGGGTGTGATTAGAGTATAAATACAGGTGACCCTTGAACAACTCGTGCTAGAGGTGCCCAACCCTCTGCACAGTTGAAAATTCACCTGTGACTCTAGTCAGCCATGGTTCTATATACAATCACAGGTTGTGTCCTGCTGTAGAATTTACCATTGAAAAACACGCAAAATTAAGTGGACTCATGCAGTACAAACCCGGGATGGTTCAAGGGTTGACGGTGTAGGCAAAAGTCAAGTCTGAAAAAATCGATGGCCTTTTGTACCTGGAATCCAGTGTGGGCTTGATTTTAACCCCACTGGGTCAGGAGCAGGGCCAGTTTATAGACAGTCACCCTTCTTTCGTAGGACTGTACCTTTGTCTCAATCTAAGTTATCATCTGCATCTTGGGTCTTGAAAAGATATTTCTTGAAACCTTAGTATCTCCAGATGTACGGCTCCATGTATGGACCTACTGGGCACCTATGCAGCGCTCAGCATTGTGCTGGTGTCAGACTCATTGTACATGTTGAATGTTTATTAAATGAGGGAAATTCAGACAAAAGAGAAATTCACAGACTGACTAGATTGTAAATTCGAGGGATGTGTAATCTAGTTCAGGAGGACCAGATAGAACACAGGTGAAAAATAAAAAATGCCATTGGTGGTATTTTTAATAAGTGCCAGGTTGAGTACAGACAGGTTGGTGCTGTAGGAATAGAGTCCACTGCTGTTAGCAGTGATGCTGAGGTAAGCGCCACTTGCTGTAAGGACCACTTCTGATGGGCTTTGAGGCCATTCTGGACAAGGATCACATCATTAGCTGACCTCATAGCGGGTTTCTGGAAGGCCTTGGGTCTGTTCTCAGGCCCTCATTGCCCACTGTGGGGTTCTCCCCCTCCCGGCATCCTCAGCCCCACCCCCATCCGACCCCCTTTCTAATCAAGCATGACACAGGTACTGATTTGTGTTGCTGGTAAATTCCTGGGCTTTTTCCTGAGCAGGAAGTGGGGAGGTAAATCTTGCTGATGGCTTTAAATCTCTCAGGTGGATTAGATGCAGAATGGAGAGTGAAAGGATTCGGTTTATAAATGACGCATTCAATTAGACGAGAAGTTGCCCTGACGGGTGCGCATGAATCAAATAGATGAAAAGCTCACAGACATCAAACCAAGCCTGACCTGAAGGTCCCTGGCCGCTCGGCTGCCCCTGCAGGCGCCCCACCACAGGGCTGCCAGATGGCTTCAGAGTCTTGGCTTTCAGACTTCTGTTTGTGTTGACACCAGATAAAGCGGGTATGGTGGTGGTGGTGATTCAGCTGCTCAGTCGTGTCCAGCTCTTTGCAACCCCATGGACTGTAACCACCCAGGCTCCTCTGTCCATGAAATCTCCCAGGCAAGGACTCTTTGCAACCCTGTGGACTGTAACCACCCAGGCTCCTCTGCCCATGGAATTTCCTAGGCAAGAATACTGGAGAGGGTGGCCATTCCCTTCTCCAGGGGATCTTCCTGACCCAGGGATCCAAGCTGATCTCCTGCATTGCAGGCAGACTCTTTACCCTCTGAGCCACCAGGTGGGCTCAAAAAGGATATATCTTTCCTTAAAAAATAATCACTGAGCAAGAGTTAGAACCACAGGTTTAGCTTAGGGCCCTGGAATGTGCATGGAGGGTCTCTGCTTAAGAAGAATGGCCTTGTTTCTGCCAGAATTCAGTAAAGAAGGCAGAAGTAGGGAGGGGAGAGTATGGGATCTCTCTGCAGAAACCCTGAAACTGAACTTTCGGAGAACATGTTCTGGGATCTGCCCTTGGTCCCAGGAGGAATTCTGAGCCACCTGGGTCTTTATTCTGGAGCCGTATGGCCCCGGGCTCAGCTCCAGAGAGAGGCCAGGCTCTGGATGTGGAATGACAGGGAAGACAGTAGGGAGTCTCTCAGCGTGGGTGCAACTGAGCCTGCCGTGGTGGGGGCCCTCTAGGACAGCCAGTCGGTGTGTCTAACTTCCCATCCCCCTGCTCCCTCTCCTCCGACCTGGCTACCAGGGGGTTTCCAGTGGGTGGTCCACTTAGAAATGTAACTGCCAACCCACCTTAATACAGCGCTTCAGGTTTTGCATAGATGATCTCCATTTTCCAAGAGCCTAATGCTCTCAATGTGGGGCAAACCCCTTCTGTGTCAGGACGCCAGCGCAGGCCTCTCCCTGGGGCAGCAGGTCACAAGCCGACCCTGAGTGGTCACAGCCCCACCCCTGAGGATGCTGGGAGATGAAGCAGAGGCTGGGACCCTGGAGAGCTGCTTTCCCAGTTCACAGGCTGGAAACTGTGGAGCCAATGTCACTGTCCTTGACCTCAAAGGGGCTGCAGGAGGGGCTCAGATCCAGCCCCTTCCTCTTGGCCTGGGACACACTCGCTCTATTGCCAGTGGGACTTCAGGCTGCCAGCACTATGGATAATTAAGCGCTGTCAGGTCCTAACTCCCTAAACCTCTCTCATTTGTGGACTGTCACCCACTACTTGAGATCACCCCAAGCATTTCACCCTTTATACAGGTTTGTCTACCCCTTCTCAGTGGACAAGTCAAGTCCAAGAGCTGCCAGACAGTTCCAAGAGTCATTGGCTCAGCTGAGTCCTAATGGACGAGTATTCCTGTGGTTGTCATTGACAATCCCAGTGGTGCAGCTGTGATGTCAGACCGCATCCACAGTGCTCTGTAGTGGGCCAGCTGGTCCGCTGCCTGTTGGAGGTTCTTATAAGGACCTGGAGGAAGCAGACCTCTCTACAAGGTGCTCAGAGTAACTTAGTTAAAAGACAGACAGTTCGTGTGTACAAACATCCCCCAGAAAACCGAAGAGGAGCTCGTCAACCTCATAATAAGTACAGAATTATGTTAACCTTCTTAGTAAGCACACAAGTGTGACGGTATTAGTTTTGTAGGGCTGCTGAAACAAAGTACCACAAAGTAGATGGCTGAAAACAATATGAATTTATTCCCTCATGGCTCTGAGACCAGAAGTGAAAAATTCAGTGGTCAGCAGAGCGGTGCTTTCCTAAGGGCTCTTGAAAGATGACTCCCGTCTCTGCCTCCATCTTCAGGTCACGTGGTGCTCTTCCCTGTGTGGGTATCTTTTCTCCTCCTTATAAGGACCCCAGTCATATCCGACTAGGGACCATCCTAATGACCTCATCTTGACCTGCTCACATCTGCAAGGGTCTGTTTCCACAGAGGGTGACATTCACAGGCACCGGGGGTTAGGACTTCAGTGTATATTTTTAGCGGACATGGTTCAACCCATAACAGTATGATTTGTATTCAACCTGTAGGTGCTCATGAGGATCATATGAACGAAGTTATGGAGGGGATGTGGGCAGGCAGGGAGGGGTTGTTTATGGAGAGCTCTGTGGGGGCCTAAGGTAGGGAGCTGCACTTTGGATGCAGAAAGGAGATGGACGCACAGAGGGTGAGGGTGCTGGGTTCACGAGGAAGGGTCAAGCCCCTCCTGACCGTGGAGGGAGGTCCTCCTGGGGAGCAGCCAGCCTGTGGCCCATGCTCACCTCTCTGCCTCATTATCCACACAGGCGGAACAACCGAGCAATGACTCAGATTTGGACCAGGATGCAGATCTAGCCTACAACAGTCTGAAGGTAAGATTCTTGGAAGACAAGCTTCCTTGAACCCCCCCATGCAGAGGCCTGGTGATGGCCCTGGGCAGCAAAGCCTCCTGAGCTCCCGTCTGCTCCAAGTGGAGCCAGCAGCACACAATTTCCTCTTCCTGCATTTATTTCTTCATCTTCGAAATGAAGGAAAATTTCTATGGTGGCTCAGATGGCAAAGAATCCGCCTGCCATGCAGGAGCCCTGGCTTCTATCTCTGGGTCAGAAAGATCCCCTGGAGAAGGGAATGGCTACCCCTCCAGTATTCTTGCCTGGAGAAAATCCCATGGATAAGAGGAGCCTGGCAGGGTTGCAAAGAGTCAGACACAACTGAGTGACTAACAGACGTCCTCCATGAAACTATTTATGCTAATAGGAAATTTTCTCTCTATGCAACACCCCCGGCCCCAAATTTGCCAGTTTTCCAGTTCTCTGTGGACACCAACTAGGTGTCCTTCAATTAAATTCAGTTCTGTATATTCACTTCTGGTACAAACTACTGAGAGTTAACAGAGAATTGCCCATGTGGGTAGTGGAGTGGTGGGAAGGAGCCTACACCAGCCTCGGAACTCACCTTCTCTGCTCCACCCTCAGTTTCCTCATTCATTAAGGAAAGGGGTTATGCCCAGTGATTTCCCAAACTCTGTGATCCTATGGCTCTGTAACAGGTTTGTAACCAATGTCCACTTATCCATGTTCTTGGTTTTCTCTGGGAAACTTTGAATTCCATCTATTCCAGGACCCTGTCAGCAATTTATGAAAATTATCATGCCTTAAGTTGCCTGACTTCATCTTAAACACAAAGTTAAATATTTTGCCTTGAAATTTTAAATACATTCCAAAATTGAGTTTCAATGGTATTCATGTCTCTGTACATAGGCAATTTTTTTCTCTGCTAGCAATGGCAGTTGGTGGCTTTCTGTACAACCAAACAATGTTCTTGGTCTGTTCTCCAAAATACCAGTCCATGTGATGCTCCTTAGAAGATAGGGCAGAGAGGCCTCTCTAGACAAATAAATTTAGGACATTGGGATTTAGTCGCTAAGTTGTGTCTGACTCTCATAATCCCCATGGACTGTAGCCCACCAGGCTCCTCTGTCCACTGGATTTCCCAGACAAGAATACTGGAGTGGGTTGCCGTTTCCTTCTCCAGGGGATCTTCCAGATCCAGGGATCGAACCCAGGTCTCCCGCATCACAGGCAGATTCTTTACTGACTGAGCCACCAGGGTTAGGATATCCAGCATTTTATATCCTCTTTTGTAAAGTCAAAAAATATATTAACATATTAGGGTTCCAGGAAGTCCTGTGTTAACGTGTGGAAACTTTAACCCAGTGCTTCCACAAGGAAAGATTTGGTAGCTGGATGCATCTAGAAGTATGAATCCCACTGAGTCACGTGGAGGAATGCAACCCTAGTAGAGCTGTCGTGTCGGATCCTTAGTACCGATAACTTTGGGTTGTGGGTTCAAGTCCAGGCCCTGACTTTGACCTCTTGTTGACACAGTCAGAACCTCTCTGTGGCCCGTCATTAAAATGGGAAGATTGCTCTTAGCTTCCCAGGTGGGCGAGGCAGGTGATTCAGGAAGGTGGTGGAGGAGGAAGCCCTCCTGGGAAGGGTGCTCTGACCCCAGGGAGTGACGAGGGTGTCCCTGGGCCGCCTCCCAGAGGCAGGAGCTGGAGTCAGAGAACAAGAAGCTGAAGAATGAGCTGAACGAGCTGAGGAAAGCCGTGGCCGACCAAGCCTCGGAGCACAGCCCGGCTGCCGCTGGCACCCCCGACAGCTACAGCCTCCTGCTGAACCAGCTCCGGCTGGCCAACGAGGAGCTGGAGGTGCGCAAGGAGGAGGTTCTCATCCTGCGGACCCAGATCGTGAGCGCCGACCAGCGCCGCCTGGCGGGCAAGGGCTCGGTGAGGAGGGGCCCGGGGCTGGTGCGGGGAGAGGTGCTTTCCTTAGGTGTCTTCACCCGGGAGGGTCTTCAACCTACAAGACCAGAGTCTTTTGCTCTAGAGTCGCCTCTAAAAGTAGAGCAAGCTACCTGCTGTCCTCCCAGCATGGCTTCACGGGAGACTTTGCCTGAAGCTTCTAGAATCTTCTGAAGTTACTCGATAGGAGCACGTTCAGAAGGAACGAGGCACAGAATCAGAGAGCACCTGGGCCACAGCCTGAGCAGCTCCCCTTGGCCTGCTTTTTCACCTTAGGTCTTGTCCTTTGTTACTTACTTTGTTACCTAGGTGGAGAAAGTCTTTCCTCTCTCTCTTAGCCTCCCAGGGTGACAAGTTAAATGCAGCATTTGTCCCTAATGTGTCGCCTCCTGCACAGATTGAGGAGCAGGAATGGAGGGGCCAGGGGCCCCCTGGGCTGGTCTGGCCATGGGCCTAGGGTGTGATGGGGCAGGTGTGTGAGCAGCATTATTTGTGGGGGATGCCACACCGAGACAGACTTCAGCTGTGTCCTCTGCATTTGGGGAGCTTTCTCCTCCAGGGACATCTTGCCTCTCTCCACCCCATCGTACCAGCCCCCCTTCTCTGCACTTGCTGTCTTTCACAGCCAGGCCTTATTGCTCCCTGACTCTCCCCATGTGATTCTAAAATCCCATTCCTGCCAGGGATTAACTCCTGTTATCTGAAGTCTTCCTGGGACTTCATCTTTTCCCAAAGGCTCATTTTTTTCCACCTCTGTGTATGCAGTCATTTCATGACAGTTATTCATATAACCAGAGTTCTTTCTTTCTTAATTGGGGATCTCCCAGGAGCCAAACATCAATGCCCGAACCAGTTGGCCGAACAGTGAGAAGCACGTGGATCAGGAAGATGCCATCGAGGCCTATCATGGGGTCTGCCAGACTAACAGGTAAGCCCCACCTCTCAGTGACTGTGCCTGGGGGAAGCGATCAGGCAGGGTCCTGCCCAGCATGGCATGTGAGGCTCCTCCTCAGACAGTGACTGTGTGCTCAGAATTGGTTATTACAGGAGATAAGTGGGGAGGAGCGGAGTCGGTGAGTCCCATGAGCTGAAGTAGCCCACTGTTAGCATCAGCAAGACTCCGATGAACACCCCTGGAGCATCTAGAACCCAGATCCTCTGAGAAGCCTTGGGGAAGGGAGCTTCCCCAGGGAGGTTCGACAGGAGCAGAGGGAGGCCTAACCGGGAGTGACTTCTCTTATAGAAACGGGAGCAGGCATCAAGTGAGCCCGCTGAGTGGTAGCAGAGAGCCTGCTGCAGCTGCTTGCTGCCTAACTACCGTCTTCACCAGCCCGGCTGGTGAACAGACGTGACGGTGGGCCCCATGCCCTGTCATTTAAGACATGGAACCCACGCCAGGCCCTACAGAGGTTGGATGGGAGACTCTGACCACTGCCGGATTGGCTAAAATGAGATTTCCCGGGACTTCAGTGAACTGACCACCTTTGGTTCCCCTCAAGGATGAGCTACCCAGGATTAAGGCAAAAGAGAGTGGCTGAGAGAGGCAGAGGACCCGGGGCGGAGCAGGGCCCTAACGGGAGCATACCCGAGCACGTGAGAGGGTGCGCGGGGGAATCTGTCTGCTCTCAAGTAGCAGTGCTCAGCTTCCTCGTCTGACCTGGGGACGGTCGTAGCGGCCCACCGCACAGGGCGACTGGGATTAGGCGAGTTCGTCCGCGCGCAGCTGAGTGACGCCTGCCTGTGAAAGCACGCCGTTAGCACAGTGTCGGGGTACCCACTGCTAGTAGCTGCACCTCCTTCTGCCTCTCTGGGCACTTGTGTCAGCTTGGAACTGGCCCTTTCCCCTGGCCACCTTTCTCTCTCCCTGAATGTTGTTGATCAGTCCTTAAGCATTTATTCAAAACTGCAGGAAGCAGAAGTTGTCAGCAGGGGGCCCTGGGAGTGCGTGGAGAACACGTTGGTAGGAAAGTCACTGAATGACGTGAGGACTTCCCAGGGCTTTGATTCCCGATCTTCTCATCTAGCTCCTCTTTTGGCCCATGAGGAAGCTGAGCAGCTCAGGCCACACATCAGGCCCGCAGCTGAGTCAGGGTGGAAGGCGAAAGGCTTGATGCCCAGGCTGGGCTGCTTCCAGCCAAGTGCATAGGCGATAAGAAGTTAAAGGTATTTTCGCAGGCCCCCAGGAGGAAACCATTTATTTCAAGAGAGCCATAATTCTTTTCCGTAAAGGAAGGAAAGAAGAAAATGAAAGTGAATTTCTGCATGAAAAAACTGCAGGCAAGATTTACTCATTTTAAATTATCTTGGGTGAAGATAAGAAATGAGATGAATAAGAAAAAGGAGCACAGATGACATTTTAAAAAATGTTTTTAAAAGAAAGAAGAAAACAAGGAGCTTGGTCCTGATGGCGGAGTGGGAATATCTTTCTGATCTTCCTTTTTATTCATCCAGATGGTTTGTCAGAGTCCCAAGTCAAGGTTTTCCCAGGGCATGCTTAATACCCTGGATTCATCTCCTTTGCAGCAATGATAATGATGGTGATAAAATAAAAATAGCTTTTCTTATATCTTAAAATAATTCCTTACCCAGCAAGCCCAGGGTACAATAGGGAACTAATAGCCTGTGAAACCAAGTTAAGTACAGAAAGGAGCCGCTGCCTCCAGGAGGGGAAGCCAGAGGAACCGGTTCTCCAAGTGCCTGGAAGTGACCTCAGTGGGTTTGTCAGTCTTCCGGTTTGTGAATCCCAGCAGTCAGGGAGGACAGCAGTGGGCAGACGGGCAGGGCCGGAGGACTGGGATATGATTGCTGGAGCCCAGCCAGCAAGCCCATCCTTTCCAGCAAAGGTGCTTTGAAGGCACAGTCGCTTTAGGTCTCCTACCGTTTTCCTGTGATGGAGAGTGTTCTGGCTTAAATGTAAATTGTATTACGCAGGGACAGTTTTGGAGTTGGCGTGGTTGGAAAACCTGTCCTCTCCCTAGAAAAACTTACACTCTTAACACTGAATTTTTCTTAGGTTTCCAGAGAGAGTGTAGACACACACAGACACACACACACACACACACACACCCAACCTGGTCACAGCCCCTCCAAGAGCACTGGTCCCCAGGTTCAGAACTTTTTCACTTGCTAACTTTCATAGTCTATAGAGTTACTTTTCTGATCTTTGCCAACTGTGTCTTTTGTCCTCAAATGTAGTCGAAAAGCCAGTGTTGAGGACCTACTCTGAGAAGAGCTGCAGGAATAGGCATAGCACGTCTGTCTCCAGACGCTCTCTCATTTTCACATCCGGGGAATTCAGAGAAAACCAGCATCGTTATCAGCATTCTATAAATGGCAGAACTAGAGTAAAGAGAGGGCTGGTCCATGCCCCAGAGATGGGCTGTCACAGACAGGCTGGTGTTTGGAGAGACTGTCTTTTCAGAGCTGCCTGGAGCCAAGTCCATCAGGGAGAGATGGGTCAGAGGGCTGGGAGACAGAGCTTCCTGCTGCTCTGAGGCTGGCTTCTCCTCTGGGCATGCGAGGTGGGGGGCGAGGTGGGGTGGGTGGCAGAGCTGCAGGGGGCAGGGGTGTGGCCAGGGCTCAGACCTGGCTCCAAGAACCGGTTCCCTTAGTTGCTAGCCAGTTCCACCCACACCTTGCCAAGGTGGTGGACTCAGGGTGCATTCTTGGACCCTTCCTCAGGTCCCAGGAAACCTCCTCGCAGGCCCCCTCCACCCAGCAGGTGCCGGGAAATGACCGGAGCCCTGGGCATGAGAGCAGCTTTGCCACTGCCACCTGGGCTTGGGCAGCTGTTGGAGCGGGGGGGGAGTTGTCACCCCCTAAGGGGCCTGTACAGGAGAGTGGAGACCTTCCTTGTCCCACCATGGAGGGGTTTGTGCAGCCACCTTGGGGCGGGGTGGGGGCTTGGAGTTAGGGTTCCTTTGGCCTGGAGCCCCAGCAGCTGCAAGCTCTCCTGCTGGGCAGAAGAAGGGGAACTTGATTACCCAGCTCGGCTGCTCCTGGCTGGAAGCTCTCAGCATTTTCCCTGACGTTCCCCAAATGTTCTTGGCCCTGAGCCATCAACAGAGTTTGCTATGATTCCACGGCAAACAGTACCTGTCCACAAGCAGTTCCCTGCTGCATGGCCAAGCCTGTCTGTGGTCTCAACATCCCTCTTGCTTCTGGTGTTGGGGAGCCATCTCCCATTTCTCAGAGGTCCAGAGTCTCCTGGGCAGAGGGGTGGAAGGTCTGGGTGGGAACTAAAGATGGAGCACAAAGCAGTCTTTGTAGAATTGGAACGCTGACTATCTCGGAGTTGGCAGGAACCACGCCTGTTCTGTTCACAGGACAGCAGGCTCTTACACTGGACCAAGGGCTGGTGGTCAGGTCCTGGTTCCCACAGTCTCCACAGAGGCAAAGTCATATTATCCCAGGCCGTTCCTGGTGCACGACTTTATGGTTTTAGGTTGTGTAATTATAGATCTAGAAGAAACTTCTCAGATAATTGAGCTGAGCACTTTCGCTTTATTCCTGAAGAAACAGGCTCAGGCATGTGGATGGCTAGCCCAGGTAGGAGCTTGTTAGCCGAGGGGAGTGGCTGCCACGTCTTGCCACCTCCTGTGTTTTGAGGACTCTGCCTGCCTCTTACTCATGTGTGTGTGTGTGGCCTCTTTGGGAACAAGGCTCAGCACAGTGAGACATATGAATATCAGTTCAGTTCAGTCGCTCAGTCGTGTCCGACTCTTTGCAACCCCGTGGACTGCAGCACGCCAGGCCTCCCTGTCCATCACCAACTCCCAGAGCTTGCTCAAACTCATGTCCATTGTGTCGGTGATGCCATCCAGCCATCTCATCCTCTGTTGTCCCCTTCTCCTCCCGCCTTCAGTCTTGCCCAGCATCAGGAATATATGAGTTGATATTAAGTGACATCAAGGACTTATAACATTTAAGAAGTCAATTCCTGTGAGCTTGTTTGGGGTTTTCCTTCTTAAGCCACCAGGTGGCCGTCTCTCCCCAGCTCGTCACCCGCCCCTGCCCAGTGGTGTGGAAGGAGGGGAGGGAGACCCCTTCATGGGAAACAAAAAATAGGCCTGTAGCTGGCTGCTGCTGCTGCTGCTAAGTCGCTTTAGTCGTGTCCGACTCTGTGTGACCCCATAGACGGCAGCCCACCAGGCTCCCCCGTCCCTGGGATTTTCCAGGCAAGAACACTGGAGTGGGTTGCCATTTCCTACTCCAGTGTATAAAAGTGAAAGTGAAGTCACTCAGTCGTGTCCAACTGCTAGCGACCCCATGGACTGCAGCCTACCAGGCTCATGCATCCATGGGATTTTCCAGGCAAGGATACTGGAGTGGGGTGCCATTGCCTTCTCCGGAGCTGGTTGAGTGGTTCTTCATTTACTCGTGTGTCTGACTTCCGGAGCTCAGTGGGATGACTAGGCCGCATGGTTCTCTACTCCAGTCTTTCTGCCCCATGCCTGGCAAGTTATAAGAATGAAGGATGTGACCTTCCTCACCGCAGGGCTCAGCACCACATGTGCCCCCCTCCTCGAGAGGGGGTCTCCTGGGAGCTGCAGGGGTGAAGGGACCCTCTGAGGCCCCAGCCAGGAAAGGACCTGAGAGCAAGGCCAGGAGACCTTGGGTTCTAGCACAGGTGTCAGTGTCAGGCAGGTAGCCTCCCCCCTTGCTGTGTCCGCCCGTGTGGAGATGAGATAGTTGAGGATCTCCAGGGGCCCCTTCAGAAACAAATGCTGTGCCCCCCTCTGGGCCCAACCCCACGCNGAAGGACCTGAGAGCAAGGCCAGGAGACCTTGGGTTCTAGCACAGGTGTCAGTGTCAGGCAGGTAGCCTCCCCCCTTGCTGTGTCCGCCCGTGTGGAGATGAGATAGTTGAGGATCTCCAGGGGCCCCTTCAGAAACAAATGCTGTGCCCCCCTCTGGGCCCAACCCCACGCAGGCCGTCACTGTGCCTGGAGTTCCTGCCGGTGACCTGCTCTCTGGGTTAAAGCCACTAGCACAGCAGCCACCAAAAGGCCCACGTTCAGTGTTCAGGGTTAACACCCGAGAAGGGGAAGGCCTGCGCTGTTGACTGCCCCCCTCACACAGCCCAGGCCACGTGTGGATGTGCAGGGGGAGTGGGACACACATGTCAGCTGGGGAGGGGGCGGAGAGCTGGCACGATCTGGGGAAGCCAGGCCCGGGGGAAGGGCTGGGCCCTGAATCGGGGAGGTCCCAGGGCCCACACCCAGCTGGTGGGAGGCAAGCGTGGGCGGGAGGCAGAGGCCACGGAGCCTGCCCATCACCAGCGCTCCCTCGGCTTGTTCTGGACACTGCAGAGTTGGGCCTGTGCTGGGTGTGCCCAGCTATGCCCAGGAGGCGGCCCACACAAGCCCTGCCGGAGCTAGGCCCTTCCTCATAAGGAGGAGCTGGGGGGCGTGGGGGGGATGGGACAGCTGCACACCCCAGACCTCACACACATCCTGACCCGTGGGGCATCCGGCGGCTGACCATGGCCAGAATGCTCTGGGAACGACTGTCATCTCCTGAGAGTTAGGTTGCTGGTCTTTACCGCAAGCAGAGTGGACACAGCTCCCGCTTCTTGCTTCCTGCCAGGGTTCTGGGGTCCAGCCCGCAGGAGCAGAGGCCTCTGGGAGCAGGGGCAGAGGGGCCGAAGTTGGATGGGACGGCAGGGCTCTGCCTGCTGCCCACCACCCAGTCCTGTGGGCCTTGGAGGGTCTCGTGTGTGCCCTGGGCTGGGCAGGGCTGGGGAGTCCATGCTGGGGGAGTCTGTGACACGTGCCTTCCTTCTCGGAGCTGCCTGGCTGGCATTGGGAAAACACAGGGCACACGGAGAGGACAAAGAGCTAGAAAGAGGCATTGCCCTCCTGCCTTTCCAGTTGAGTAAACTGGAGTGATGCAGTCCGGTCCCAAGGTCAAGGGGAGAAAGTTCACTCACAATGCTGGTCGCAAAGTTGCTGCTAGCTGTTTCTTGATGCCAGACTGCAGGGAGGACAAGAGTTGAGATGAATTAATNTCCAGTTGAGTAAACTGGAGTGATGCAGTCCGGTCCCAAGGTCAAGGGGAGAAAGTTCACTCACAATGCTGGTCGCAAAGTTGCTGCTAGCTGTTTCTTGATGCCAGACTGCAGGGAGGACAAGAGTTGAGATGAATTAATACTTTTGTGTCCTTGAGAAGTGACAGGAAGGGGACGCACGCTGACACACAGGCAGGACAGGTCGTCTCCTCCCCTGACCTCGCGGAGCCGGGGTCCCCGCGGCTGTGGCCCTGTGGCTCCGTGGATCTGACACCCGGGAGGCCACCACCCCCGGCCCACACAGTCAGCCCACGCTCGTCGCCTGCACCATCCACCCTGCGTGGGTCCTCTCCTCCCTGCCCTGTTGCCTGGCCTCCCCGACTCGCACTTGCTTTTCCTGGTCATTCTGGTAGAGGGAGGGTCGATGAGGGAGCCCAGGTGAATGCCTCCACCCAGCCCGTGCTGCTGCGGTTCACAGAGTCATCGGAACAGGTTCACCCTCTTCCTCTGCCTTCAGCAGTGGGCCTTCCTGCCTGGGGCAATCAGAGGCCTCACGGGAAGGTGCGGGAGCCCACTCTCATGACAGTGACTGGAAGCTGGGAGACTGGAGGGAGACGATGTTCACAGGAGCCCAGATGCTGGTGATGTGAGGGGTAGGAGGGGGACTGGGCGTTCTGGAACCTTCCCTCCTGCCTTTCCAAGCCTGGCTGCCCTTGTTTGCCTTTCCCCGGCCCTCTCCTGCCCTCTTTCTTCCCCATCTACACTGGATGCCCTGTTTTTCTGTCCTTTATTTCTAGCAAGACTGAGGATTGGGGCTACTTGAATGAAGATGGAGAGCTCGGCTTGGCCTACCAAGGCCTAAAGCAAGTTGCCAGGTCAAACGTGTGTCTTTCTCCCAGTGTCTGCTGTCCTGCCTGCCGTCTATGCTTGAGTAGTGTTCAGCTGGAGGGGATGCAAGGGTACAGTTCCCCGGGGGCGGGGCAGGGCAGGAGCCCCTTGCATCGCCGTCTGTCACACTGTGTGGAGGCTGCTTGTTTGCATCAAGACGATAGCTCTTGATGGCTCACTGGAACCTTGAAAGCCACCCGGCCCAGCTCCCTCACTCTGTGGGTGAAGGAATAGACGGGGTTAGTTAGCCTGCTTAGCAGGCTCTCAGCTCTCTAGGATGGTGGAAATTTAATTCTGGGATTCCTGAATCTGTGCTGCTTCCGTGCTCCATTTTGACCATCCTGCATGCAGATCAGCCCAGAGCCCCGGCTACATCTGTGCTGCTGGCCCAGCTCCAGGCAGCCTGCCCTCCAGCACACGAGATGGTCCCCATGGTGGTAAGTGCTTGGAGCTCACTAGAGCTGAGCGGCCCGGCCCCAGTGTGCTGTAATGTCAGCGGGTCTGACCTCATGCCTGTGGGGCGAGGACACTGGGGCTTGCAGGGGGTGAGGAACTTGCTGCCTACACAGAAGATCCGGAATGTGGACCTGGTTCCATTTGCTACCAGAGTCTGAATCCAGCCCTTTGGCCATCAGCCCTGGGGGAGCAGCCCAGCACAGGAGATTAGACAAACCTAGAGAGTGTAATTAAATAAGCAAAGACATCACTTTGCCAACAAAGGTCTGTGTAAGTCAAAGCTATGGTTTTTCCAGTGGTCATGTATGGATGTCAGAGTTGGACTATAAAGAAAGCTGAATGCTGAAGAATTGATGCTTTTGAACTGTGGTGTTGGAGAAGACTCTTGAGAGTCCCTTGGACAGCAAGGAGATCAAACCAGTAAATCCTATAGGAAATCAGTCCTGAATATTGGAAGGCCTGATGCTGAAGCTCCAATGTTTTGGCCACCTGATGTGAAGAGCTGACTCATTGGAAAAGACTCTGATGCTGGGAAAAATTGAAGGCAGGAGGAGAAGGGGATGACAGAGGATGAGATGGTTGAATGGCATCACTGACTCGATGGACATGAGTTTGAGCAAGCTCCAGGAGTTGGTGATGGACAGGGAGGCCTGGCATGCTGCAGTCCATGGGGTCGAAAAGAGTCAGACATGACTGAGCGACTGAACTGAGCTGATGTGAAAAGCCAACTCATTGGAGGAGACCCTGATGCTGGGAAAGATTGAAGGCAAGAGGAGAAGGGGGTGGCAGAGGATGAGATGGTTGGATGGCATCACCGACTCAATGGACATGAGTTTGGGCAAACTCCAGGAAATAGTGAGGGACAGGGAGGACAGGAGGTGCTGCAGAGCACCAGTTCACAAAGAGGCAGACATGACTCAGCAACAGAGCACCAACAGGAGCACAGCCCGCCCATCATGTCCCGAGTCTGCTGCCAGCACATGGCTGCTCAGGGCTTTGGCACAGCGTCACACACCTGAGACTGCCAACAGTAGAGGGGGCGGAGGTCCTCAGGTTTGTTCCCCAGAAGAGAAAACAGGCTCAGCAAGGTGGGGTGAGATCCATGCCAGCACCCTCGGCCTGATACTGGCAGAGCTGGGCCAGGAACCTAGGGCCTCGAGCGCCGTCTTCCGAGTTCTGCCTGCCGAGGACGTCTCAGAGGTCCTGGAACAGCACCAAGAGCCTCTCTTATTGGCAAAAAAAAGTTCTGGCTCTCGCAGCCTGTGTCTCCTGGCTATGGGTTCGAACTTGGCCCCGCCTGTGAGCCACGTGACATCTGGCTCCATATTCTCACTGGTAGAATGTGGATCAGAATCAGACCTTCTTTCTCAGGTTGTTGTCAGGAATAGATGCAGGTAAAGCACTCTGTACACACACCTGGCATGGAGGAAGCACGGAATAAATACTAGCTGCTGCTTGTATTCGGAGAAGGCAATGGCACCCCACTCCAGTACTCTTGCCTGGAAAATCCCATGGACAGAGGAGCCTGGTGGGCTGCAGTCCATGGGGGTCGCTGAGAGTTGGACACGACTGAGCGACTTCACTTTCACTTTTCACTTTCATGCATTGGAGAAGGCAATGGCACCCCACTCCAGTACTCTTGCCTGGAGAATCCCATGGACAGAGGAGCCTGGTGGGCTGCAGTCCATGGGGGTCGCTGAGAGTTGGACATGACTGAGCGACTTCACTTTCACTTTTCACTTTCATGCATTGGAGAAGGCAATGGCACCCCACTCCAGTACTCTTGCCTGGAGAATCCCATGGACAGAGGAGCCTGGTGGGCTGCAGTCCATGGGGGTCGCTGAGAGTTGGACATGACTGAGCGACTTCACTTTCACTTTTCACTTTCATGCATTGGAGAAGGCAATGGCAACCCACTCCAGTGTTCTTGCCTGGAGAATCCCAGGGACGGCAGAGCCTGGTGGGCTGCCGTCTATGGGGTCGCACAGAGTCGGACACGACTGAAGCGACTTAGCAGCAGCAGCAGTAGCAGCTGCTTGTATTATAACAGCTGTTTTGGAATAAGACCAAATTCCTGCCCCATCTAGATGTTTGCTTTATTTTGGTTTGGGAGCAGAAATTGGATGTGCTTTGATACGTAATGAATTTATTAATCAAGCGAAGAAGGCACAGCCCAATGATGCATCAGGACACCTGCCCAACCTCCCCCGGGACATGGCCTCAGATCTGTCTTGGGTTTAGTGGTCTCACCTGCCAGATGAGGTGGCCAGCCTGGGGCCGGGGCAGAGGTTCTCAGACCTTGCACAGAACCCTGGCAGTAAGCTCGCTCACAGCACAAAGCGGGAACTGATCGTTTGGGTAGAGTTCCTAGAACCCGAGCGTTCTAGTCTATTTCTCGTTAAATTTATAGCTTGCTGGTGATTACTTTCGGTTTATTATAAGCCAAGATTGGATGTTATCTAAATATTGTGTGTCCCCTAAAAGTGCTGGCTTAATTGCCAAATTATTTCCCACAAAACCCTCATTATTGCTTTCCTTTGGTGATGAGTGAGTGGCTCTGTCGTCCCTCTGTCATCCCTTCATTCATTTGTGTCACTTTGCTGAGGTGGCCCCCGGAGCCTAGCATCGCCCCCAATGCTGCTGTGGAGCTGACCGGACATGTGGCTCTGTCCACCTGGGACTTTACAGTGGAGACGTTCCCCTTTCGCTCTCTCCCTCCCTCCTTGGGGCCGTTAGCACCTCCCAGACTGACCGCAGAAATAGCAGAACCACATGGTACTTCCAGTCACCATCTTTATCTGCATCCCAGGAAAAGGATGGCCCCAGTCGGGAGGCGTTTGATGAAAGTTTCTTTAAATCGTTAAGCCTGGGAAGATAGTACCATAGTCACAAAATTAGTAATTAACCTTTTAATGAGGACACTGCTTCAGAGCCTTCCTTAATTCCTGGCCTTGCAGATGAAATGGGGGTCTCCCAGAATTGTCCCGACTGTCTCCCAAAACTTCTCCCCAACCTTCCCCAGATCTTCTCTAGGTGTTTCTGCCATTTGTCATGACAGCGGTGGATCTTAAACCTCCCCCTGATTGTTTGCAATTAGTCTTAGCTTCTGTTTGGACTGTGGAAAAATGTGTATAAAATGCCAGAGATGAAGTGGGGGGTGGTGGTGGTTAGGTAAATAAAAAATAATAAATAAAAAGAGATCTAATACTTTGCCTTTCTCAGAGAACCTTCTAAAGGGGAGATATGCAAGTAATACAGTTAATTCCATCTACCAGAGTTTTGTCTTAGCGTGAAGATTCTTGTGAACTTCGGGGCAGATATTGACGCTTTTATTGGAAAGATGCTCTAAGAAATGTATTTCTGCTGATCTCTTGACATGGAGACAGTCTCTCAACCCCAGACCAGCAGACTGTGCTCAAGAGCGAAGGATGAGGGGATGAGAGTGGTGGCGAGAAAGGCCTGGGGTCAGGGGTGCTGTGTTGGACCTTGATTCCGTCCTGCAAGAGGAAGGTGGCCTGCTTGCCTGCCCAGCCCTGCGGCCCCGCTTCCCACCCCCCACCCCGTGTCCATCCCCCGTGGGTCTCATGCAATTGCTGCTGCTGCTGCTGTGTCCCTGCTTGGCTGCTCCCCGTCGCGTGTCGCTCTGTGGCCCCTGTCTGGGGGCACAGACTCCAGCCCCGCTGTCGTCTGTCCTTCCAGGTTGCTGGAGGCACAGCTGCAGGCCCAGAGCCGCGAGCACGAGGAAGAGGTGGACAGTCTCAAGGCCCAGCTGGAGGCCCTGAAGGAGGAGATGGACAGGCAGCAGCAGACCTTCTGCCAGACCCTGCTGCTCTCCCCAGAGGCCCAGGTGGAGTTCGGCATCCAGCAGGAGATGTCCCGGCTCACCAATGAGAACCTGGTGAGTCCCCGCACCATGCGGGTCCCAGCCCTGGGAGGCCACGTTCTCAAAGCAAAGGGGACCAGCGGTGGCCTTTCACCAGACAGACAACGTTCATGTCTTTGGCCCTATGGCAGGAACAGAGAGAGTCTAGAACTCTCCCGTCAGCAAGAATGCGGAGCTGTTTTCTCTGTCTGTTAACATGTAACTAGCCTCCTGAAAGTTTAGCAGCCCTTCTGGAAGAGCTTCCAGGTCGTGCAGATCAGGAATTCTGGCAGGGCCCAGTGAGGGCGGCTCGGCTCTGCTCCACTGCGGTTGGAGGGGGCCGGAGGATGCAAGGCCCCCCCAGTCCCAGGTCTGAGGCCTCAGTTCCCCTCCCGGGGTCTGCTCTCTGCTGTTTACGTGGCAACTGACTTCCCAGAGGATGAGGGGGAGGCCTCTTAAGATCGAGCTGCAGAACTGGCCCAGGGTCACTTCTGCCACCTTCTGTGGACCAGGGTAGCTCTGGGCAGAGTGAGTGGTGGGGGTGGACTCCCCCATCTTGCTCAGAGGGGCAGTGGGGGGAGTGGGCGGTGGCCGTTCTGGCAGACAGTCATCAAATGAGCCGGGACAAAGGCCAGAGAGATGAGTCTCTGTTCTCCGAGGTCTCAGGCGGGTGGTGGAAGCAAGATGGAGAAGAAGAGGAGGAGAAATAAGACGGTGTTTACAAGAACCCGATTCTACAAGGGAGTAACAGATACTACAGAAAAGGGTGTGGGGCAGGCTTGAAATGAGGCAGCGGGCGTGAAAGGGATGTCGCCCCTGCCTGTGGGCAGGGAGGAGGAGGAGGGAGGAGCCGGATGTCTTCCGAGGCTCCACAGTTGCATCGCTGTTGTGTCACAGAGTCTGTAATGATCACGGAGCTCCCTGCAGGGACAGGGTGACATGAATGCAGGGCTGGCTCCCAGGGGCTGATTCCCCACTGGGGCCGTGGCTGCTGGGAGTGTGGGAGCCCCTGAGGGGCCCCAGCCAAGGCCCTGTTTTGCTTCTGGGCCCCAGGTAACCTCGCTGGCCTGCGGGCTTGTCCAGCAGATGCTGCTCCAAGGCACTCTGGTGCCTTCACCTGTCCGTTCCCTCCCCAGGGCACCGCCCAGCCACCTGGGGCCCCGGAGGCTGAGGGTCTCCTGGGTGTTGCCGTGACAACCAGAGGAGGCAAGGCCTAGAGGACTGAGGCTCAGGCAAGGTGCCAGGCGGCCTGAGCAGGGAGGAGACTGCCATCTAGACTGAGAGCCCTGACCCGTCCCCTGCTTTGTGGGTCCAGACCGGGAAGCAGCAGGGGTGGGAGGTGGGGGAACTCCTGCTGGAGCCGGAGCCTGGCCTCCTGGTTGGCAGCCTGGCCCTCCGGGTGCCAGGACCACCACCCCCGTCCCGCTCTGCCCCACCCTCCAGGGCGGGATTAGATGTGTTCTAATCACACTGCTTCCTTCTGCTTTTAGGACCTTAAAGAGTTAGTTGAGAAGCTGGAGAAGAACGAGAAGAAGCTCAAAAAGCAACTGAAGATTTACATGAAGAAGGTCCAGGACCTGGAAGGTAGGGTGTGAGTGCGGTGTGAGTAGGGGTGTATGTGTGTCGTGAGGCACCGGTGTGCTCAGCCCCCGTCAGGGAGGGGCCTGCCTGCCGCACCCCAGACACGTCAATTGCTCCACCTGCTGCTGCCCCCGCCCAGGGCAGGCACGAGACAGACTTGTGGAAACCCCAGGAGCTCGCCCAGCCTCATTTTGCTGGAATCTTCTCCCACAAACACAAACTTAGCAAGTGTTCGGGTGCTGACTCCAAGCTGTGCAGAAAGGGGACGTTGCTTCATGGACCTGCCTTCGAAGGGTTACAGCTGGAAGGCAAAACTTTCTGGTTCGAAAGATAGCTCTGTAACGTGAAGCCAGAAACTACGAGGCCCCCCTCCAGGCTCTACTAGTCAGGGAGCGAGGCCAGTTCCCTGGGTAAACGTCCCACCTGTCATCTGGCCCAGAGAGGTCAGGCAGAGACTTCAGTGGATCTTCCAGAAACACCCAGAATGTTCCTTCTCTGACTCCCTCCTGTAGGTCTGATCATATCACTCTCCACCCCTCTTTGTACATCCCGCCTTCCTGGGAACCCTCCTCTGGTCCCCTCACCACCTGGGATGCAAGCCCCCCTTCCACTCCTTCCACCTGAGCTCAGGAGTCACGTGCTCAGGGTCCAGTCCCCTCGTTCACTCCTAACACCACGTGCCTACCAGGCATGTTCCCATCACAAGGGTCAGTTTGCTTAATCACCCGCTGACGTCCACCTGCTGCTCTTAGATGAGGCTCTAGGAGGGCAGGACCGCGTCCTGCTCAGCCCTGGGCCATCGCCCCTCATGCCCTGCATGCCCCTCCCCGTCTTTGGATTTCTCTTTTCTGTTCCTAGACTTCTCAGTATGCCAGTCCCTCGGACTTTTTCTTCTCTCCCTTCTTCCTCCTTTCCTTCCCCCTCCCTCTTCCCTTCTGATTCCCTCCTCCCCTCCCGCCTTTCTCATCACGGGGAGAAGTGGGGAGCAGCAGCCCCCCAGCAGAATGGGTGTACATCCCGCGCCTGCATCCTTCCTAAGTTCTCTCTGGTCCACAGCCTGCCCTCTGCCGTTCTGGGTGTTTCCCGACCCCTCTCCTGAGTGGATCCGGTGCCCAGTGCTCAGGTCTCCTTGTCACACGTGTGACCCAGACTGCAGGGCAGACCATGTACGGAGTGTGGGAGCCCAGTGAACCCAGAACCCTGGGGCCCAGACCCCGGCCTGAACCCTGCCCACTCAAGATGCCCAGCCCCCGGGCCTGAGCCTGGAGATCTCTCAGTTCGTGCTCCATCCCTCTGCCCTCCTCAGCTGCCCAAGCCTTGGCCCAGAGCGAGAGGAAGCGGCACGAGCTCAACAGGCAGGTCACTGTGCAGCGGAAGGAGAAGGACTTCCAGGGCATGCTGGAGTACCACAAGGAGGATGAGGCCCTGCTCATTCGGAATCTGGTGACAGGTCAGCCCTGCCTCCCGTCCACCTCCTGCACAACCCGCACCCCACAGACACCCCCACCCACTTTCACCTGCCCCCTCGAGCTGCTGCGTTTCTGAAAAGCTCCCACGTGAGGCTGACGCTGGGATTAGTGTGTGGGCTGCCCCCAGAGTGCATTTGGGGGGAAGCGCCCACAGGGCTCTTGGGAGCTGCCTTCCTCGCCACCCTGGGCCTGTTTTGCCAGCTGTACCAGCTCTGACCCTTCTGGTCTCACACCCCCACCTGGCTTCAACAGGCCTGACATCCTGCTCTGCACTCAGCCCACGTCAGCAGCCGTCTGCAGGGCCAGCAGGGAGAGCCTGGGCCAGAACCACTGTGGAGGCCTGGTTCTCTGGCCCTGGAGCTGCTAGCTCCCCTCTCTGGTGCCTGAGTTCTCCCGTCTGTAAGACTTGAAATATGACAGAGGTCAAAGTGCTGTGTTGAATTGTTCGAGTGTGAGGAACTCAAAGAGACGGAAGAACGGAGCATGATTTCAGCCTGGCACAGGTTTTGGTTCAGCTCTTCTTTTGGGGTGTTTTTAGTAGCTGAGTATTTTGCTCTTTTTATAAAGGTTAATTTCCCCTACCACCCCTACAATTGCCTGACAACTAAATGGGACATAAGTTCACCTTAAACAGGCTGTGTCTTGTTCAAGTGCCGTTAGGAAAGAACCTTTAATCTCTGATAAATGAAACTCAGCACTCACAGCATCAGAGTGAAACAGAATAATACTGGTGGAGGCAGTAACACTGGCTGCTTGTGCCAGCCAATGGGCAGCTCCCCACGCTCATCGCTCAGGTGGCCCCAGGCCTGCACACAGCACTCGGCCACCTTCCCTCTAAACGACTTCCCACATGAACTGGGGGAGGATTTCACTGACAGCAGCTCAGGTCCCCAGCGCTGGCTATTCTGTGGATGATGACGAGTAGAGCCATGGTCCCCACCCCCAAGACACTGCCATTTAGCTGCTGTAGGATCCCAAATCACAGTGGAAAGTTCCAAGGCAGGAGAAGCTATTTGCAGTTTGCATAGGGGTCAGGCTCAAAGCCAAAAGGTTTAGATTAGAAGTATTAAAAAAAGCACTTTTTTTTTTTTCTGGAAAGATGTTATTGGCTTTCTAATTAGAGCCAAGGGCCAGTCTGCAGTCATCTGTTAAGCCTATGAGATGCCCAAATGTTAACCAGGTATCAGAGTATTATGGCCTGTAGGTGTATATTTGAGGTCAAGCACCCCCTGGAGATGGGGAAACAGTGGAAACAGTGTCAGACTTTATTTTTGGGGGGCTCCAAAATCACTGCAAATGGTGACTGCAGCCATGAAATTAAAAAATGCTTACTCCTTGGAAGAAAAGCTATGACCAACCTAGATAGCACATTGAAAAGCAGAGACATTACTTTGCCAACAAAGGTCCATCTAGTCAAGGCTGTTGTTTTTCTAGTGGTCATGTATGGATGTGAAAGTTGGACTGTGAAGAAAGCTGAGTGCTGAAGAATTGATGCTTTTGAACTGTGGTATTGGAGAAGACTCTTGAGAATCCCTTGGACTGCAAGGAGATCCAACCAGTCCATCCTAAAGGAGATCAGTCCTGGGTGTTCTTTGGAAGGAATGATGCTAAACTGAAACTCCAGTACTTTGGCCACCTCATGCGAAGAGTTGACTCATTGGAAAAGACTCTGATGCTGGGAGGGACTGGGGGCAGAAGGAAAAGGGAACGACCGAGGATGAGATGGCTGGGTGGCATCACTGACTTGATGGACATGAGTTTGAATAAACTCCGGAAGTTGGTGATGGACAGGGAGGCCTGATATGCTGCAATTCATGGGGTCACAAAGAGTCGGATGTGACTGAACTGACTGACTGACCCTCTGGAGATGCTGGCAGCCCGTGCCGAGCCCCAACCCCGGACTCCCTGGTAGAAGATCTGAGGATGTTGCCCCTTCCTTCCTCCGGCCCACCTGCTGGTGGAAGGGAGGCGGCCTCCCTCGTTGCTTTGAGGGGCTCATGGGGCCTGGACGAGGTGGAGGTTGGGGATGGAGGTAACAGGGATGTGGGTGAGGGCTGGGGCCGCAGTCAGCGTGCCTGGGATCTGAGGCCTGGGGCCTCGTGCCTGGGCCTTGTGCCTGCCTTTCCACCTTGCCAGTCCCTGGTTCTTTCCTCCTCCTCCTCCTCTGGGCCCTGTCAGCACCCCTTTCTCAGCCTGGTCTGTGCCTCCCTGAACCTCCTCTGGAATGGCAAGCAGTCTGAAAGCTTCTCCCTGGTCTTCCAAGGGTTTTGACAGGAAAGGGTCGAGAGGCCGAGCAGGAGTCTGTGGTTCACAGGGAGGCTCACCAGCCCCTTCTGGTCCTGCTGGGGCACACAGCCCAGGGGGCAGGGAGAAGCGGGGACAGCAGCTTCTCCTGACCGCACCCCGGTTAGCGCTAGCCACGAGGGAGGTTGGTGAGATGGTTGTCAAGCCGCGAGGCGGGGGCTGGGGCCGTTCAGGGCCTGCTTGAGTTGCTGCTTCTGGCCAAGTGTGGGCAGCTGCGGCCGTAAGGGTGCTGGACGGAAGACCAGACGGGCTAGAGGCCGCTCTGGCTCACGTGACCCCTGGCCCGTGGGCTCTGTCTTTGGGACTAGGCCCCGCCTTCTTGCTGCTGAGGAGCGAGCCCACTGTGTCCACAGCAGGAAGTGCTGATGCAGAGGCCTAGGGGTTCCTTGCCCCGGTCCCCTGATTGGGGAGCCTGTTCCTGCCTTCAGCCAGTCTCTGGCTGTGTGCCCCTTCTTGGCAAGGACCGTGGCCTGTGTATAAACTTGGGCAGGGAGCTCCCCCACCCCCCGCCCCTGGGGATTCTCTTCCTCTGTGTTGTAAGAACAAGGTGTGACAAGCCTATTTTAAACAATGTGGTTTTTTAATGCATTTCTGAAATACTGGTAGATAGGGTCTAAAGGAATGTGTGTGTATCCAGGGTATCTTCTCCCCTACTCCTCTGCCAGCCCCCCACCCCCTACCCCGAGGAGCTTCAGGAACCTGGGGAGACTGTTTGTTTGGGGGCCAGGATTCTTACCACCCTAAGCATCGAGCAGCATCTGCTGTCGAGCTAATCACTGCTGTCTGTTGTTGGCAGAGTTGAAACCGCAGGCACTGGCGGGCACGGTGCCCTGCCTCCCAGCCTACATCCTCTACATGTGCATCCGGCACGCAGACTACGTGAACGACGACCTGAAGGTGCACTCCCTGCTGACCTCCACCATCAACGGCATCAAGAAGGTCCTCAAGGTCAGTCCAGGCCCCGGTGCTGGTCTTGTGGGGAGCTGGGTGAACACAGCAGCTCACTGACGCCTCAGTTGCAAGATCCCCAGAATCTCCAGCTCTGAAGCAAAATGCCGCCTGATCTCCAGACAAACAGGTCCCCCGGGATGTTTCACTGTGTGCTCCCCAGCACCCTCTGTACTGGACCCCAGACAGTGAAGAACCTGCCAGGCCGTCTGGCCCAGTGCTCAGGGCAGAGCCCAGGGCTGCTGCAGTCAGGCTCAGGCTCATCTGCCTCCCTTGGCTTCATCGTAGGAACACTTCCTGTTTTGCTCCGGACCTTGGGGTCCAGCTTTATCTAGAACTCACCCGTTCATGGTTGGTCCTCCCATGCTCTGCCTTCAGCCCAGTGACCTAGTACTATACAGCCCAGTTGCACCCCAGTTTTCTCCAGTGAGACTCCCAAGTGGCCCCAGACCCCACCTACTCCCCACTGGGTGTGCACCACTGGTCACGGGCCTCCAGGCAGGGTCGTGTGTCCCCCCCCCCCAGGCTGGGGGAGCAGGAAGGCAGCCTTGCGGGGAGGGCTTTCTTCCGTGTGCCTGTGAAGAGTAAGGGTCCGCTTGTCGCCAGGCTGGTTGGGGCCTCCTGGGTAAGAGAAGGCAAGGTGGACGTGTCAGGACAGATGGGAACTACCTCTTCATACCCAGGCACATCTTCTTTTCGCAGAAGCACAACGAGGACTTTGAGATGACGTCCTTCTGGTTGTCTAATACCTGCCGCCTCCTGCACTGCCTGAAGCAGTACAGCGGGGACGAGGTGAGTGTGAGATGAGCCCAGGCCCCTGGAGGGCATGGACGCCACCAAGGTGCCCCGTGTTCTTCAGCAGTTAGGTCCTCATTTCCTTGGGTGCAGCAAAACGTGTTCCATCTCAGAGCACCTCAGACCCCAGGTCAGAACAAGGGTAGGGCGGAGAAGTGTCGGTCCTGATGGCATCTCTGTTTTGTCCACATGTCATCCTGAGCTCCTTCATGTCCCCTGAGGAGACGGCATGCGGTCTCTGGGCACCTCTGGGACCTCAGGCTCTGATCACTGAAGCAGGAATAAGGCAGGCCTTGAGGACCCTGAGGGCCCTGGAATGAATGGGAAGATTTGTGGGGAAATGTTTGCATAACGCATCCATCATCTGAGAGCCCCTCAGGAATCTCCCTGGAAACCCTGTGAACTTAATTTTCTGAAGCAGCCCTAGAAGGCCCCTTTCTGGGAGTGTGGCAGAAAGCTCAGTGGTCTGGTGGGTCAGGCTGTCTCTCCGAAGCCAACAGTTATTTGTCTGTTCCAAGACAGAGCTGGTCTAAGAGGCGAGGTGTAACTGAACTACAGATGTGCAAACTGACCCTGAAACCCAGCTTTGTGCTTCTCATCAAATTCAGTCCCTTGATCTGAGGCCCCAGCTCACCCCATCACTTATTAGTGTTCTGCTCTGGAGCTCTAGGGTCCAGCTTTTTCTAGAAGTCACCATTCCCACTGTTGATCCTTGAAAAAACTTCTCCCATGCTTTGCCTTCAGCCCAGTGACCTAGTAACATACAGCTCAGTCTCACTCCCATTTCTCTGGTGAGACTCCCAACTTGTGCCCATATGCCACTCACACCTAATACCCTGCAGGCCTTCTCAGCTTGCCTCCTCCCTTTCCTTTCACAATTTCAGTCTCTACACTCCCCAGGCTAAGACCAGTGTAACTCAGTAAGGTGCAACAAAAAGCTTTGTTCCATCTTTTGTGCCAGAACAAGTTTTCACAGACTGTTCTCTCTGGGATAATAAAAGAGCATGCCATGCCAGGCAGTCTCACCACCCTCAATGGGACTTGACTTGCATCTCTATGCTAGAATCTGAACTTCATCTCATCACCTGTTTTTATTATGCAAGGGAGTGGGTTAAATGTTTAAAAAAAAAATCGTGTGTTTAGTATTGGAAGAAATGGGGCTCATTTCAAACCAGATATCTTCTATTCCCTAACCCTAACATTATACACAAGCTTTTCCTTTAAGCAGAAAACTGTATTGAGGTTATCTCCCTGAAAGTCACCACTTGACCTAATGCTGCCTGGACTCTGCAGGGAACATTGTATAGGGCTCAGGAGGACCCAGAATTCTGTTACATTGGGCTACTCTTTCGTGTGCTTATATTCCCAGGGACAAGACTTGAACCACAGTGCAACCCGATCTGCAGAGCCTAGACAACAGTTATCTTGTTATCCCCTCTTCTGCCTGCTTTTGTTTTAAGAATTGCTTTGTGATCTGACATAGTACAAAAGGTATTGCTAGAGACAGTTACCCTTTTGAAAACACTGACTTTTCGGCTGCTCTTGATTGCTTTTGGTCTGAATACAGAGATATTGTTCACATGAGTTCTTCTGATATTAGCAGCTCTCTCAACTTGCATATTACTTCATCTAGTTAACAGGGAGAGCTCAGAAGACATGGTACTGTAACTGTGGAATCATCTTGGTTCATCCATTAATTCTGATACTCAATGATAGGCTCTACATAAAATTTCTCATTGTAAAAACATACACTCTGAGCCAGGTACTTCTTCAGGGACTTGTGTATAGTCTTAATATTTTAGGGTAACCTGGTATATTGGGACAAGAACTGGGTTAAGATGCAGGAAGCATGGATCCCTCTTTCCCGGGACCTGCTGCCAACCTGCACTTTGCTGCCTCAGGGAGACTTCAGGGATTTGGACCAAATGATCACAGCCTTTTGATTAAGCAGTTTTCCGAGTCCTCTGTCATGCTAAGTTTTGACTCTGCCTTCAAATTTAAGAGCCATCCTCAAGAACTGGAAGACCTGACAGGGTCTTGTAGGACCTCACCTGAGCAGACAAAACCCGAGCGGTCTCCCCACAGTGGGATGCCTCGGAAGTGACTGGAGGCCCAGAGGTCTTCCTGTGCCTGGCACTCAGCACAGCGCCCGTCTCCCTCTGCAGGGCTTCATGACGCAGAACACCGCAAAGCAGAACGAGCACTGTCTTAAGAACTTTGACCTCACTGAATACCGCCAGGTGCTGAGTGATCTTTCCATTCAGATCTACCAGCAGCTCATTAAAATCGCCGAGGGCCTCTTGCAGCCTATGATAGGTAAGCTGGCACTGGAGATCTCCAGCGCTCATCGTGGGGTCTGACGTGAGGGTAAGCGCTCCCTCCGTTTAGGGAAACGGCTATCTTAGGACAGCCCCCAGAAAGCCCAGGCTCTTCCCAGAAAAGGTAGCTAAGGAGGTATATGCCGTCTACTCAAAAAGAGTCATGAAATTTTCAACACCAGCCCATCAAAGCATGTGATGCTTGGGTAGTGAGAATATAGATAATTTTCCCTCTATCTCCTTTTTCTTTAACGTACTGTATTATTTTTTCCCCAAACTAATTTCCATAGGTACTAAATATAAATTCAGAAAATGTAAATGCAGACACAGTGAAAAGATATAATACCCTTGCCCATGTATATACTTTATTCAAGGAAAAGGGAAAGACGTATGTTCATATAAATGAACACAGTAGTAAACACTCATGCAATAAATATTTATTGAACATTCTGTCCAAAGCAGGACACTTGGGCACTTGACATGATATCAGAATTGAAAAATAAGAGCAATTATTTTTTATGTTAAGAAAAAAGTAACACACATGTGCATCACTCACTGTGCTCCTTAAAGGCTGGGGAGGTTCTGCCGAAGCACGTGGACCGTGTTTTCCCCAAGTTCTGACAGCATAAGTAGGTTGTAAGTGAATGCCAAGTAGGACAGGGTCCCACATGCCATCCAGAAATATATCCCTTGGGATAAGATTCATTCCAAATCCTCCTTCTTGTCTGAGAATCTTCTTAGGAGGAGCTAGTTTATTCTCACCAGACATAGGGAGAACTGGGGATATTGCATGCTCAGACAAAGTGATAGTTAATCGTATCAGTTCTAGAATTGGACAGACCTGGGTTCAAAGCCTGGCCCTGCCACTTCTTGGTAGGGCGACCTTGGGCAAATTATTTAATGCTTCAGCTTCCTCACTAGGAAATGGGTTGTTGAAAGACTGAAAGGAATACTGAATGTGAAGCGCCTGACATGTAGTTAAGTGCTGTGCACTAACTATGACAGACCAACTCACCTAAGGTTTACATGGCCAGAGAGTGATGGAGAAGAGCTGTTTGAACAATTGTTGGATGATCTAAAAGTCCAGGCCCAGGTCAGTGGCCAGGCCACGACTACACCCACGTTGCTCAATTCTCAAATTTTGGTCGCACAGCACAGAAGCCAGTACAAAATTGAGTTGGTTTTACCTTTTACCTATGTCCCATCACCAATAAATTTAAGCGAAGATTTAGTCCACAGGTCTAGTCGAAGATTTCTGTGTGGAAAACTTATTCGGTTGTAGCTGCTGCTGCTGCTAAGTCGCTTCAGTCGTGTCCAACTCTGTGCGACCCCATAGACGGCAGCCCACCAGGCTCCCCTGTCCCTGGGATTCTCCAGGCAAGAACACTGGAGTAGGGTGCCATTGCCTTCTCCGACTGGTTGTAGAGATCAGCCTATTAGAAATCGCATGCCAAATGCTCTAAGTTCCTGAGCGTCACCTCTGGGCAGGATCACAGCCAAAGCGCTGTGTGATCCGAGTGACCCAGAAGCAGATCTAATTTGGAAACATCCGTTGCTCTAATCGCGCTTCGCTTTCAGTGTCGGCCATGTTGGAGAACGAGAGCATTCAGGGTCTGTCCGGGGTGAAGCCCACGGGCTACCGGAAGCGCACCTCCAGCATGCCGGAAGGAGACAACTCGTACTCCCTGGAAGCCATCATCCGCCAGATGAACTCCTTCCACATGGTCATGTGCGACCAGGGCCTGGACCCCGAGATCATCCTGCAGGTGTTCAGGCAGCTCTTCTACATGATCAACGCGGTGACGCTCAACAACCTGCTTCTGCGGAAGGACGTCTGCTCCTGGAGCACAGGCATGCAGCTCAGGTAGGCGAGCGCACCTCAGCCCACCCCTAGGAAAGGGGACACCCCACACGCCAGCTGCACTCACACACAGGGGACATTTGTTTCTGAAAAATGACAGCCAAATCCAAATTGCCTTCCTTGTCACAGGCAGTGTGTGACTCAGATCCATCACTTTTTTATTTGTTGATGAAATTCATCACATACTGAGGAGGTGAGCTTGGTAAACAAATCAGTTCAAAGCTCAAACATTTACAGACTTTATAAAGGTTGTAAATATGATTTGGCTAGGTTTGAGAGAAAAATCAATGATTTAAGAGGCATGATGGCTCACCGGAGTACAAATATGTTTGCAAATGATAAATGTAAGTTGTTTTAATTCAGTATAGTTAATGCCTTTACCCCCCATTAACTTAGTACAGACACTTTAGGCACTACATCTCGGCTTGGTTTTAAGCACCCACTCATTCCACAAACAGTTACGGAGTGCCACGTGCTTGTCACGTTCTTGCCCACATGAGAGAAGCAAAAGAAGGAGAGTGATAACACTAGTGGCAAGTGGGCTGCAGAAGAAAGCCACAAGGTGAGCTCGTCCCAGTGCAGCACGAGGACAGGCATCACAGGGCGCTCTCTTCCTGTGTCCAAGGTACAACATCAGTCAGCTGGAGGAGTGGCTTCGGGGAAGAAACCTGCACCAGAGTGGAGCTGTTGAGACCATGGAGCCCCTGATTCAGGCTGCCCAGCTCCTGCAGTTAAAGAAGAAAAGTCCTGAGGATGCTGAGGCCATCTGCTCCCTGTGCACTGCCCTCAGCACCCAGCAGGTACGGCCACTGTCAGCCAAAGGGACTCAGGGCCAGGCCGGCTTCCGTTCCAAGTCAAAGGTTGTGTTCAAAGTGCTCTGGGCCTTTTTCTGCCCCCGGTGATACAGTCCTGAAAGTTCAGTCCACTGAATGTTCCTGCATGAACTAAAGATACTTTGGTCTGCCAGTAACCCTCTGATCTCTCTTATTTACTTAGAAAGATCAGGTAGTCAATCCCACAAAGCATCAAGCTTAGGCACAAAGGTTTTTAAATGCTTACAGAGAGTTCTGGAATGTCTCTCACCCCCAAATTTAAATTTCTTTCAGAAATTGGCAGCAGCAGCTGGCATTTGGCATTAAATTGTTTCCTTTACAACTATAATTGCATTACATTCGTATTTTCACTTAGACTTCATATGTGTTATTTTATTTTCTTTTTAAATGCTTTTTTACTTGGCTGCACCGGATCTTAGTTTCAGCATGCAGGATCTTCAATTTTTTTTAAGTGGTGACATGAAGGATCTTTAGTTGTGGCGTTTGAACTCCTATTTGCAGCATGTGGGAACTACTAGTTTCCTGACCAAGGATAGAACCCAGGCCCCCTGCATGCGGAGTGTAGAGTCTTAGTCACTGGACCACCAGGAAAGTCCCTACATTATTTTAAATAAAGTCAGTATGCATCTGACTTTAAATTTTCTTTCCTTTTCCCCCCAGAAGTTGTATTTATACTGGGTCTCAGTTGCAGAGATAATTTGTTGTTGCCATTCAGTCGCTGTCATGTCCAACTCTTTGCGACCATATGGACTGCAGCACACCAGGCTCCCCTGCCCTCTACTATCTCCCAGAGTTTGCTCAAGTTCATGTCCATTGACTAGGTGATGCTATCTAACTATTTCGTCTTCTACCACCCCCTTTTCTTTTGCCTTCAAGAAGTACTATGTCTGTCAAAAGATAAATCCTGTCCACGCATAGGTGGCCTTGCCCTCCATCATGAATGTGCCTGTTTAGAAATGGGCCCACCACAAGGTAGGGGTGCAAAATGAGACCAGCATGAGGAAATCGGGATTTTCCACATTAAACCATGCACCTTCTCTCTGCCCAGCACCTAAAGAACAACAGGATCCAAATTCACTATTGCAAGGAAACATACATTTCCTTACCACCTCCATTAGATCCTCAGAGATGAAATACCAAGCTGTTAAGAAAGCTGCTTGCTTCTATACGTGTTTACTGAAAGGTTTGAAACTTAAAATTTTGCTTTCATAAGTTTATTCCTAGACTATGCCTGGCACCGCTCTGCCACTGGGCAGGCCACTTCCCCTATACAAAGAATTACCTTCTGTTTAGATAGGAGAAAAGCTTGCCCTTCAGTAAGTGATTTTGGGGGGTGGTGAGAGGTAGGAAAGTGCTGTTAGGACCTTTGTTATAAAAGGTAAGATACCCAGAACTCTTTTAATGAAACCTTTAAATGGCTAGTAGATAAGGTGCTGAAGAATTCAGGCCAACAGTTTCCTAAAATCCTCATTAATTCATAAATCATAGAGCATGGGGGAGGGTTGGGCAGATATATAGGAGAAAGGAATCAGTAAGAGAGCTCAGATCTCCCAGGCAGAGCTTTGAGACCCTAATTTACTAAACGTGGATGCCTCAATGTCAGTCCACCTGCACCTGAATTGTGGGTCTTGCCCACAGAGAAGTGTTCTCTGGTGCCAATGTCATATATTCTTTAAGATTCAGAAGTGATTTTAGGTTAATTTAGCTCTGTGCTAAACTTTTGTTTTTATTCCAACAGATTGTCAAAATTTTGAACCTTTATACCCCTCTGAATGAATTTGAAGAACGGGTGACAGTGGCCTTTATACGAACAATCCAGGTGAGTTTTAAAATAGTAATCAATTTTATAAAGTCCTAGGATAAAACACAGAGAAGTCAATGGCACCCCACTCCAGTACTCTTCCCTGGAGAATCCCAGGGACGGGGGAGCCTGGTGAGCTGCCGTCGATGGGGTCGCACAGAGTCGGGCACGACTGAAGTTATTTACAGCAGCAGAAGCATAAAACAAATAAAAGAATTGGTAGTTTATAGTTTAACCTAGCTTCTCTTTTATTAGTAAAATACTGCTTCCATTATATTCTAGAAGACCTTACATTCTTAGGTGTTCTCTTTTGGTAAATAACTTACCATATATACAAAGGAGACTGAACTTTAATAATCTTTGCCTCTTGAACTTTACATTGTTTAAGTATTATTTCATTGACCACTGTGTTTGTGTGTGTTAGTCACTCAGTCGTGTCTGACTCTTTGTGACCCCATGGACTGTAGCCCGCCAGGCTTCTCCGTCCCTGGGATTCTCCAGGCAAGAGTACTGGAGTGGGTTGCCATTCCCTTCTCCAGGGGATCTTCCCAACCCAGGGATCCAACCCTGGTCTTCTGCATTGTAGACAGATTCTTTACCATCTGAGCCACCATGGAAGCCCCAATTTACCACCAGCAAGTTGCTAAACTATAACACAAAGTGGAATTAGAAAGTAAGCAGAATATCAACCCTACCCATAAATGAAACTAAGATATACTGATTTTGTTTTGTTTTGTTTTGTTTTGTTTTTAATGTTTATTTATTTGGCTTCGTTGGGTCTTAGTTGCAGCATGCAGGATCTTTGTTGTGTCATTCAGGATCTTTCCTTGCAGCTTATGAACTCTCTGGTTTCGGTTTGTGGGCTTAGTTGCTCTGTGGCGTGTGGGATCTTAGTTCCCTGCATCCCCAGCATTGCAGTGCAGATTCTTAACCACTGGACCACCCGGGAAGTCCTAAGAAATACTGTTTTAAGAAAAAAAAAAAGCTCTTAAATCTTGACTCTTATAATATTTAAGTGACTTACAATATTTACCCTTAGGAACATTTTTGAAAACAAGCATATTAAGGGAAATGTCTTAAAAGAGTTTGTGAATGTTTACCTAAAGAGGAGCTGCCTAAGCTGAGCCCTCAGTGATCTGTGCTGAGTGCCTAATCTTCGTGTGTGACTGCAGCTGACAGCATCTAAAGGATGATTCACATCAAGATTAGTCCCAAAACGGTGAACACTCCTCCCATCAGTACGGGTGGGGAGGACCCTAAGGAGACATAATACTTTTTCAAACTTTTAAACTGTCTCTTCAGCTGGTGAAGTAACTGTCAGTCCAAATCAAGGATAAAAAGAAATGGGAGAAAGTGATTAGAGAAGGAGGCAGAAAAAGCAGAAAAGAATAAATTACCTTGAGCATCATGTATAAGTAGGGAAGAGAGGCTGAAGTTCAGGGGAGGGTGCCAGTCAGATGGAAGCTTGTTCTGTTAAGGGCAGTGGGGGAAATCCAGTGGTTTGTTAAAGATTTGGGTCTGAGAGAACCAGGTAGAGTCACCTCCATGAATGTTGTATTGTCAGCTGCTGAAATGACTGATGGCAGAAGCCACTGAGTTCTCTGACATGCCACTGTTTTTATGGAGAGCTGAGAATTTACACAAAGCAGAGTGCATATTTATTAGAAAGTCTTCTTTTGCTTTTAGATATCTGAGACACATTAGAGGGAGAGCTCTAACTGCTTATAAATTGGCACTGTATACGAGAAGAGAGTTCAGGCCAAAGGTCAAAGAATATGAGCCAAATCACACTTGGGGTTTAAGGTAGTAGGAAAAAGGCAGTGGAAGTTGGTCAGATAGTCTCAGGAGACACATAGACTGAGATTCTGAGTCATCCTTAGCAGTCAATTCTCAAGTCCATCAATTCTGTCAAAAAATGTTGTGTGTGTGTGTGTGTGTAACATATTGCTGAAGCCTGGCTTGGAGAATTTTGAGCATTACTTTACTAGCATGTGACATGAGTGCAATTTAAATATTTCTACTGCTTGGAAAAAAGCACCTACTTGGAGCCGCCAGAGTGTCCCATACCACCCCAGCTGCCCTGGCCCTTCCTGCTAGACTCTCTGAGCTCACTTTTTATGTAGTTATGATCGAGTAATTTCACTCAGGTGAGACCAACCTCTGTTCTATGAGTTGTTAATTATTTTGGCAATCATACCTGATACATTGGGTTTCTCAGGGGGCACTAGTGGTAAAGAAACCACTTGCCAATGAAGGAGACATAAGAGACTGCAGGTTTCATCCCAGAGTCAGGAAGATCCCTTGGAGGAGGGCATGACAACCTGCTACAATATTCTTACCTGGAGAATCACATGGACACAGGAGGCTTTTGAGCTATAGTCCACAGGGTCACAGAGTCAGATACCACTGAAGGGACTTAGAATGCATGCACTTGATACACTATAAAGTATTAATTTAAAAATGGGTTACAAATACTGTGTGAAATATGATAGTACTTTTAATGAAAAAAAGTGTATATGGATGGATCCATACACACTCAGAAATATATTCAGATTTAGACTTGAATTTACATTAGTTAGTAATTATTTCTGGAGAAGGCAATGGCACCCCACTCCACTACCCTTGCCTGGAAAATCCAATAGATTGAGGAGCCTGGTGGGCTACAGTCCATGGGGTTGCTAAGAGTTGGACACGACTGAGCGACTTCACTTTCACTTTTCACTTTCATGCATTGGAGAAGGAAATGGCAACCTGTAGTATAGGTATTATTTTCTTTTTTGTCCCATTTTTATACTCTCCTTTAAATCCTTTACAGTTTCTTCAAACCCTTTAAAGTGCAGAGCCTACTGCTAACTCTAAGGTGGAGAAATTAAAGGGTCTTAAAGGCTATGAAAAAAATTTTATGAGCCTGTTGCTATTTTACATTTTATGCACATTTTCTCATGCTGTGTGATTGCTTTGTAATCATAATAAATGCAGCAAGGCTTGGAGCCAGCTGAGTGCTGAGCTGGCAACACTCCTGGAGAAACTGCTCTGACAGGATCACATGAAAGCCGCCCTATGGTATCTTAAGTTAGTGAAGTTGCTTATTCATCCTTAAATGTCCTTGACTTTTCTGAATTTCTTTTCCTATTATTTCAAACTACTATTTCAAACTGTTAAAATTACTTTATAAATTTGACCCATCTTTCAAGATACCAAACCTCATGGGTGTTTTTAAACTTGACACCTGGAAATTTAAAGTGTTTTCCTTACCCACGTTCAACTCTACAGGTTCTTCTGCCTTCTTGGAAGCATGTCACAGTCCTACACTCATGCCGATTTCATCCTAAAAACCCTGTTTCCTAGCACTTTTCAAAGGCTACTGCATTGCATATTTATTGACCTCACCCCTTGCTTCAAGACTTAAGAAAATAGAGATGCTGTGAGTGTTAGAGTCAATATAACACACGGGATTCACTTAGCAGATAAATATCCCTTGTCTTCTCTAAAGGGCAAATGATGAAACCTCTAGAAGGTTACAGAATATCAAAATAATGTCACTATCTGGCATCTAGTCCCATGATTTCATGGGAAATAGATGGGGAAACAGTGGAAACAGTGTCAGAGTTTATTTTTAGTGGGCTGCCGTCTATGGGGTCGCACAGAGTCGGACACGACGGAAGTGACTTAGCAGCAGCAGCAGCAGTAATTATTTCTGAGCAAAAGTGAAAGCAGAAGTGACTATTTTCTATATATATTTATACATTTTACAAACTTTAAAAATTATTTTATAATCAGAAATATATATGGAGAGACAGAATGAGAGGGAAATGAAAGCTATCAGATGGGTAACCTATGTAGTGTGTTGTGTCTGCCTCCCCAATTTTTCCCAAGATCTATAAAACTGAGCAAATATCTGCCAACAATTTTTTTGAATCATCAGTTTTATTCTCTAAAAACCTTCATGCTGAGTTGTGTTGCTAACAATGTCAAAGTGGTATCCAAGAGTGAAAATACCAAGCCAAGTCATTAAGTAAAGAAAACAGTCAGGATTCTTGGTCTCGTTACCTAGTCTCTTTATCAGCCTCGGGTCAGACACATAAAGGTCAGGATCTGGGGGAAGCAGATACACAAATAGGAAATGAGGTCAAGAACACAAGGAGGAAAGGATTATTTGCCAAGTGAAATCCTGGAACACTGGGCAACATGCAAATTGTAAGTTAAGTTCGGCTAAGGTAGCAAAAACATTGTCCAGGCTTGAGGACTAATTAATAATAGAATTATCACACTGGGGATTGTGTGCTAATGGCTGGAGGGCGTGATGCTGAGGGGAAGGGCACGATTCGAGGCATGCCTCCATTTGAGTTGCCTTCTCATCTAGCTCAACAAGCGTGATTTCAGGGCTGAACTAATGGTGTAAACAAGGAAGTTTATATGTCATATAGATTATAAGTGGATCCCTGGAACACATATTGTTGGATGCCTAGGGTCTTGATTCGTAACGAGACTATGTTACAGATATGATTGCTAAACTACAGGCCAGTGGTTCTCAGCCAGAAGTGACTTTGTGCCTTGGGGGACAGCTGGTTTTAGTTGCCATGTCTTGGGGTAGTACTGCTGGCGTCCAGTAGGTAGAGGCCAGGGCTACTGCTAAACTTTCTGCAGGGCACAGAAGAGCCACCTGCAACGGTGTGCTGCACTTAGTCCCTCAGTCGCGTCCCACCCTTTGTGACTCCATGGCCTGCAGCCCACCAGGCTCCTCTGTCCATGGCGGTTCTCCAGGCAAGAATGCTGCGGTGGGTGACCATACCCTCCTCCAGGCGATCTTCTCAACCCGGGATCGAACCCAGGTCTCCCGCATTGCAGGTGGATTCTTTACTGTCTGAGATACCAGGTAACAAATAGTGAGCAGGTCCCAAATGTCAAGCTTGAGAAAACCTGCTGCAGACTGATGTTGTCATGGAATTCCCAGCCTTCCTGGGTCAGTGCTTCATGCTTGTCAGTAACATTATTGTCTCCTTAACCAGTGTTGGTTTGAGAAAGTCGTACAGTAGGGGGCAGTGATAAACAAAGTTTTATATTACATTACCATTCATCCTCCATAGTTTTCTTCCCTTTTCTACTTCTCTAGTCCCTAAAACAAAAGTGATAGAAGAAGCAGATCAATAAAAATAAATAACTTTATATTTTTAATGAAAATGTCATCACATTTTATGCAAAATTGTAGTAAAAATCTTAGAATAAAAGATCCACAAATGTAGAACCCATGACTTCTTAGTGTATATCTTGAGCACTGACACTTGCAACTCTTTACTGACTAAAAAAGAAAAGCAAACAAACAAATGACCAATGGCATCTAAATATTAAGAAAATGAAATGTATTTCATATATTATACGAATGTGTAATTGATGATACTTTTTTGGTAGACTATTCCAGTATTTAATAATTTATTTCTGGGAACTGCCAAGCCCATCACATTTTACCAAAGCATGTGTTCTTCTGCAGTTGATTTAATGAAATTCAGACACATTTATTCTCTTTTCACTGGACTGTATATATTCAAGGAACTTTTAAAATATATCTTTATTTTTTCCAAATTAATAAATAGTCATCAAAAAAACCAGAAAGTCAAAGAGGGATTGAGACAGACCATTTTTCATACTCAACATCATACTTTCCCTTAGAAAAATGAGTACTAATATTACTTACTCTTATTAATTTCATTGTAATAAAAATTATGATATAATAAAAGACTAGGAATCTTCCCAGTCTGCATCAAATCTATCAATATTTCACTATGGTTTCAGAATTCTACGTTATGTCATAAGAAAAGCATTTCCATTTTAAGATTTTTAATGTTCACTCCATTTTCTTCTAGCTGTTTAAAGATTTCTTTATCAATATGCTTAAACAATCTGAAGTTTGGCTTTGAATTATTAAATGAGAGAGGCAATCTAAAATAATTCTTTTCTAAATGGTCATTCAGTTGTCCCCAAATTTTATAGATAGAAATGAAGGGAATAGTTGATAGTTGTGTGTAGATTTTTTTCAGAGTAACACCTGTATGTGGTAACAAATTAATGGTATAAAGTAGCTTAAAATACAGTGCAGCAGACTTCTTCCCTGTCCTTCCTCAGAATTCTTCCTTTCTCTAGAGGTAATTACTCTTTCTGTTTTTAGTTCCTCGAGTAATTGCCTTGAGAACTCAAAATTTCATGTTTATAAAGTTCTTAATTATTAATTTGGGATAAGATATACTGCCTCTTCGATACAAAATATGAAAATTTAGAACACTTACACTCCCTCCTTACTTTCAGGGTTTGATAAATAATTGTTCTTTCATTGGCTATATTTGTAATGTTAATTAGATATACACTAAAGTGTATAACCCTAATCCTAACTTCAGCAATTTGTGGAAGCATCTCTGTACATCTCCCTTGGAAGATGGAGTCACTAGTGTGCCCACCTTATTTTCTATCTTACTTCTTCCCCTTCAGTTTCCCACCTTCTGTAGGTGTAGTGTTACATTGTCATATTTGTTAATATGTTTTGCCTTGTAACCACAGACTAATCTTCCTTCCACTGTCTCTAGGATGACACTGAAGTGAAGTGAAGTCGCTCACTCGTGTCTGACTCTTTGCGACCCCATGGACTGTAGCCCACCAGGCTCCTCTGTCCATGGGATTCTCCAGGCAAGAATCCTGGAGTGGGTTGTCATTTCCTTCTCCAGGGGATTTTCCTGACCCAGGGATTGAACCCAGGTCTCCCACATTGCAAGCAGATGCTTTAACCTCTGAGCCACAAAGATTAAAAATAAACAACATTTAAATCATTAGGACAATAAAATTCTGTTTTAGTCCTTAGAGGTCCAACGTTCCAACTGTGGGGACAATGGAAAGAAAGTGTTTTCGATACCACTTTATAACACTTCATCAAGTCCATGGGGTGGCAGAGTCAGATACGACTGACCGACTATCACAAAGCACTCAAAATCATACCATTTTTGGCTTTGTTTTATATTTGGACCATAGATTGTGATTTATAGCCCTTTGCCCCATGCCACCTCCCATCCCTGAAGTTTCTAATTATTTCTCTATTTTTCTTATATGAAATCTTCAACCACCTTTAATTCACAATCATACTCTCTCTCTCTCTTTTTATATTCTACTCTAATTGGTACCGATTGTTGTCTGAGCTTCCTGCACAGTTGTCATTCTAGAATATGCCTTTCTTTTAAACTGGTATATGAAATATAATTAACTTTAAAATATTGACTGTATATCCTATTACCTTTCTAAATTTACTTAGCTGTGGTTTTTTGTGTGTGTGTCTTGTAAATGTCTTAATATTTCCTGTATAGATAATCGTATCATTTGTGAACAAAGGCCATATTGTAGCCTGTATTTTCTCCCCCAAATTCCCAAGTCCTAATCTCCTGAGAATGTGCCTTCATTTGCAGATAGGGTCTTTACACATGTAATTCATTTCATTTCAGTTCATTCAGTTCAGTTCATTTCAGTTGCTCAGTTGTGTCCGACTCTTTGCGAGCCCATGAATCGCAGCACGCCAGGCCTCCCTGTCCATCACCAAAGTTTTCTGAATGTTGAGCTTTAGGTTGGTCCTAATCCAATATGACTGGAAATTTAGACTCAAACACACAAAGAGACCACCTTGAGCAGTAACCCGCCTTATCACACCTTGACTTTGGTTTTCTAGACTAAAAAACCAGGAGAAAACAAATTTCTGTAATTTCAGCCACCCAGTCTTTGGAGCTTTGTTATAGAAGCCCTAGAAAAACCAGTGTAGACTATTTAAGTCGTCTTTTCTATTTTGTCCTCAATTACACAAGGCAGATGTCTGCAATGCAGGAGACCCCGATTTGATTTCTGGATTAGGAAGCTCCCCTGGAGAAAGGATAGACTACCCATTCCAGTATTCTTGGGTGGCTCAGATGGTAAAGAATCTGCCTGTGATGCAAGAGACCTGGCTTCAGTTCTTGGGTCGGAAAAATCTCCTGGAGAAGAAAACGACCACCCACACCATTATCCTTGCCTGGAGAATTCCACAGACAGAGGAGCCTGGTGGACTACCGTCCATGGGGTTGCAGAGAGTTGGAAACAACTGAGCGACTTTCACATTCTTTCACACTGAGTAGAACACCTAGAATGTTAAAAGTAAGGAAAATGTTTAGTAAGGAAAATATTCCTGCCTTATTTCTAGTTGTAAAGGGTAAGTGATTGATCAGTTCAGTTCAGTCGCTCAGTCATGTCCAACTCTTTGTGAGACCCCATGGATTGCAGTACATCAGGCCTCCTTGTCTATCACCAACTCCTGGAGTTTACTCAAACTCATGTCCATTGAGTTGGTGATGCCAACCAACTGTCTCATCCTCTGCAGTCCCTTTCTCCTCCCACCTTCAATCTTTCTCAGCATCAGGGTCTTTTCAAGTGAGTCAGTTCTTTGCATCAGGTGGCCAAAGTACTGGAGCTTCAGGTTCAGCATCAGTCCTTCCAAAGAATATCCAGGACTGATACTCTTTAGGATGGACTGGTTGGATCTCCATGCAGTCTAAGGGACTCTCAAGAGTCTTCTCCAACACCACAGTTCAAAAGCATCAGTTCTTCAGCACTCAGCTTTCTTTATAGAACAACCCTCACATCCATACATGACTACTGCAAAAACCATAACTTTAACTAGACAGACCTTTGTTAGCAAATAATGTCTCTGCTTTTTAATATGATCTCTAGGCTGGTCATAACTTTTCTTCGGAGGAGCAAGAGTCTTAATTTCATGGCTGCAGTCACCATCTACAGTGATTTTGGAGCCCCTCAAAATAAAGTCTCTCACTGTTTCCATTGTTTACCCATGTATTTGCCATGAAGTGACAGGACTGGATGCCATGATTTTAGTTTTCTGAATGTTGAGCTTTAAGCCAAGTTTTTCGCTCTCCTCTTTCACCTTCATCAAGAGGCTCTTTAGTTTTTCTTTATTCTCTGCCATAAGGGTGGTGTCATCTGCATATCTGAGGTTACTGATATTTCTCCCAGCAATCTTTCCAGCTTGTGCTTCTTCCTGCCCAGCGTTTCTCATGATGTACTGTACATATAAGTTAAATAAGCAGGGTGACAATATACAGCCTTGACGTACTCCTTTTCCTATTTGGAGCCAGTCTGTTGTTCCATGTCCAGTTCTAACTGTTGCTTCCTGACCTGCATACAGATTTCTCAGGAGGCAGATCAGGTGGTCTGATATTCCCATCTCTTTAAGAATTTTCCACAGTTTATTGTGATCCACACAGTCAAAGGCTTTGGCATAGTCAATAAAGCAGATATTTTTTCTGAAACTCTCTTGCTTTTTCGATGATCCAGCGGATGTTGGCAATTTGATCTCTGGTTCCTCTGCCTTTTCTAAATCCAACTTTAACATCCGGGTGTTCACAGTTCACATACTATTGAAGCCTGGCTTGGAGAATTTTGACCATTACTTTGCTAATGTTGTGAGATGACTGCAATTGTGAGGTAGTTTGAGCATTCTTTGGCATTGCTTTTCTT
>SJYX01000550.1:21388-78507 GCA_006410675.1 Oreotragus oreotragus | reverse complement strand
ATGAATATATCTTTCTTTTTCTCCTTTGCCTTTAGCTTCTCTCCTTTTCATAGCTATTTGTAAGGCCTCCTAAGACAACCATTTTGCCTTTTTGCATTTCTTTTTCTTGGGGATGGTCTTGATCCTTGCCTCCTGTGCAATGTCAGGAAACTCCATCCATAGTTTGCCAGGCACTCTGTCTATCAGATCTAATCCCTTGAATCCATTTCTCACTCCCCTTCTATAATCATAAGGGATTTGATTTAGGTCATACCTGAATGGTCTAGTGGTTTTCCCTACTTTCTTCAATTTAAGTCTGAATTTGGCAATAAGGAGTTCATGATCTGAGACACAGTTAGCTCCTGTCTTGTTTTTGCTGACTGTATTGAGCTTCTCCATCTTTGACTGCAAATAATATAATCAGCCAGATTTCAGTATTGACCATCTGGTGACGTCCACTGTAGAGTTTTCTCTTATGTTGTTGGAAGAGGGTGTTTGCTATGACCAGTGCGTTCTCTTGGCAAAACTCTATTAGCCTTTGCTCTGCTTCATTCTGTACTCCAAGGTCAAATTTGCCTGTTACTCCAGGTATTTCTTGACTTCCTACTTTTGCATTCCAGTCCCCTATGATGAAAAGGAAATCTTTTGGGGGGTGTTAGTTCTAGAAGGTCTTGTAGATCTTCATAGAACTATTCAGCTTCAGCTTCTTCAGCATTACTGGTCAGGGCATAGACTTACCATGATATCCAACGGTTTGCCTTGGAAACGAACAGAGATCATTCCGTCGTTTTTGAGGTTGCATCCAAATACTGCATTTTGGACTCTTTTGTTGACTATGATGGCTACTCCATTTCTTCTAAGGGATTCCTGCCCAGTAATAGATATAATGGTCATATGAGTTAAGTTCACTCATTCCAGTCCATTTTAGTTTGCTGATTCCTAAAATGTCGATATTCACTCTTGCCATCTCTTGTTTGACCACTTCCAATTTGCCTTGATTTGTGGACCTAACATTCCAGGTTCCTAAGGAATATTGCTCTTATAGCATCAGACTTTACTTCCATCACCAGTCAGATCCATGACTGGGTGTTGTTTTTGCTTTGGCTCTGTCTCTTCATTCTTTCTGGAGTTATTTCTCCCCTGATCTTCAGTAGCATATTGGGCACCTACCAACCTGGGGAGTGAAACTTTCAGTGTCCTATCGTTTTCCCTTTTCATACTGCTCATGGGGTTCCCAAGGCAAGAGAACTGAAGGTACTGCCATTCCCTGTGTGATCAATAGCTTATCATTAAACATGATGGTGCTGTGCTGTGCTGTGCTTAGTCACACAGTAGTTACCAACTCTTTGGGATCTCACGGACTATAGCCCACCAGGCTCCTCTCTCCATGGAGCTTCTCCAGGTAAGAATACCGAAGAATACCGAAGTGGATTGCCATGGCCTCCTCCAGGGGATCTTCCCAACCCAGAGATTGAACCAAGGTCTCCCGCTTTGCAGGTAGAATCTACCACTTGAACCACCAAGGAAGCCCCAATGTGATGGCAATTATGATGATAGCAGGAGTTTTGAAGGTAGCATTATCCAATTGAAGAATTTCTTCCCTTCTATTCTTAGTGTGTTGACAACTGTTTTACAAAACCATGAATTGGTGTTGGATTTTGTCAAATACTTTCCATAAATCCAGTCGTATTATATATGATTTCCCCCCCTTTGTTGTGATAACATAGTGGATGTCATTGAGTTTTCTCTCTCTTTTATTTTATTATTATTATTATTATTTTTTTGCAGTATCTTAGTTCCTCAACCAGGGATCCAACCCATGCCCATGGCAAGGGAAACATGAGATCCTAATTCCTGGACAACCATGGAATTCCCTCATTGATTGATTTTTGAAGATTAAACCAACTTTACATCCCTGGGATAAACCCCACCTGATTATACTATAGAAATATTTTATATATTTTGATGGAATTGATTTGTTAATATTTTGAGGACATTTTGTGTCCCAGGTCATGAGGATTATTGGTTTGTAGTTTTCTAGTCTTTTGCATGTATATTTTGATATTAGGATTATGTTGGTCTCCAGCCTGGAAGTCAGGAGGAATTCTAAAATAGTATGCTCTTTGCTTCACCACTGTGCTGGAGAAGTTAAAAAAAAAAAATAGAAAACTCCTAAAATATTTTCTCAAGGAATTTTAATGAATTTATGACTGTGATAAAATAATTTTATTTTTGTAATCAGTAAACTTCAAATATGATTCTACAAATTATAAGATTGTGGCATCAGGGAAATTCACAATCCTACCAGATCTTGTGTGAGTTAAATGATTTTTGTTGTTGTTATTTAAAAGATAGTAGGGTATGAAGAATAGGAATGGGGCCTTGTGGGAAGTTTCTGATGACTCAGAGGTCCTCAATTCCTGAATCTTTCTTAGCTTCCACTGCCAGAAAAAACAAATCCTCCTTTTGTGGTAAAGTGAGGACATTCTTGCCTTAGTTGAAAATCCCTTACTGACCGTTCCTGAGACAGTTACCTCTCAAGGGAAGCTAGTTTGCTCATCTCCCATTGGCATTTCCTCTGATTGTCTTCAAAAGGACATGTAGGATCAGATTCCAGCCTGACTCAGAGACTAAATCAAGTCAAACGGAAGAAAAGGCTGACTTGCCCACATTTGCAACATTGTGCTAATTTATATAGGAAAATGGAAGAATAAAATTTGAAAAAGATTGTGAAGATACTAAAGTAGGAAGGGAGAAACAATTTTAGGTAAAGCTGGATTTCTGTATATGAGTTCATGTAGATAAGCAGTTGGGAGTAGTTCTCTGACTGGTGGATTTAACAGTAACCTAAATTTAATGAAGTTGAAATGCCATTGTTTCTTGATGAGAAGAATCTAAACAGGAAAGCTGAAATGGACTTACCAAATGTGATTTTGTCCCCTTAATCTTGTCTGCTTTGTGGACCAGAAGATCTCCCTTTTATCAAGACACGGAGAAACATATTTATGAGGAGAGCACCACGAATTTTGAAAAATACTCTAGAAAAGTATTCTGTAAGCCTGGAATGCTGATATAAGATGATGCAGTTGGCCTGAGTGCTCTTATTACAGTGGGAATGCTGGAATCCAAAGCAGCATGAGCATTCAAATAGGGCATTTAACCACCAGGGGCAGAATGGGTTTGATGTTAATAACCACCAGGGCTTGAATGGTAATCTGAATGATCTAGCCTGCAAAGATCTCTGGTGATGGCTAACTGTTGGTTAGGTCCTGGTATATTAAATAGATGGGCAGCGCCCTCCTGAAGGTACTGTTTATTCTCTAAAACCCTAAACTCAAGGTCTAGAGTACAGGAGCTTGATTGGAACACCTGTATTACATTCCAAGGGGCTTCCTGGGTGGCACTAGTGGTAAAGAACCTGCCTGCAATGCAGGAGACATAATGAGACCTGGGTTCGATCCCTGGGTTGGGAAGATCCCCTGGAGAAGAGCCTGGCAACCCACTCCAGTATTATTGTCTGGAGAATCCCATGGACAGAGAGGAGCCTGGCAGTCTACAGTCTATAGGGTCTCAAAGAGTTGGACACGACTGAAGAGACTTAGCATGCATGCATTAGGTTCCAAGACCTCAGTCAGTTTAGAATACCTAGAATCCCTTTAGTGAAGAGGAGACTGGAACAGTGGAGAAGAGACCTCACATCATTGTGAACCAGTGACATCACTTTTCTTACTAACCTTTCCAAAGAAACAACAGGCATTTAAGGGAATATACTTAACTATTATGAGATTATTGGATAGTCTCTCAACTAACTGTCAATTCTTGGGTAAGAAGAATTTTCATGATCCACAGTGAAAGTAAGTGCTTATAGAATTCATGTAATTAGTAGAGTTTTCAACTGACTTTGCCTCCCAGTGGGCCCAGTGGTACTCTGAACTCAGTCTAGGATAATTACCCTGTTCCATAATATAATGTTGAAATAGATCTATTGAGCAACTGGGAAGATCTCCATTTTGTAACAGTAGGAGGAAGGGTCAAGTGGAAACTTTATCTCTCCCCCTAAAACTTAGTTATCAAAAATTATATACATTTCAGGAATGTCAGAAAAATGAATTCTCCCATTAAAAATGGAAAGATGTCTGCCTGGGAAAATTTATCATCATCTTTCTGTGTGACTGTAATAGAATGATAACTGGCTCCATGTTTCTCCCCACCCCCTTCCTCTCTATGGTCCATTCTCTACGTGACTGGCAGAATTATCTTTAAGATAAGGCAAATGATTGTCCTCCTCTGCTCAGAAGCCTCCAATGAGACAAGTCTTAACAATGGTCCACAAGGTCCAAAGTGATTGGTCCTATTACCTTTCCATTGTCATTTTGCTCTGTCTTCTCACTTCACTCATTACACTGCAGTCATGAAGACTTCCTTACTGTTCTTTACACATATCAGTCATGCTTCTGTCTAATGGCCTTTCTATTTATTGTTTCCTCCAACTCTGTGAACGTCAGTCAAATTACATCCCTCTCAGGGAGATTTTTTTCTTTGGCCACTGGATATAAAATGTCAATCTCCCCCTTCCTAATCCCTTCCTCAACCAAGTTCTCTCTCTCTTTTTTTCGTATATGTATACATGAAATATACACTCTTATATATAAAGTATGGTATTTTATTTATTCATTTTTATTTCTGTCTTCATTCTCTAAAGTACATAATCTCCGTGAAGTCAAGGTTTTTGCCTGTTTTGCTCATTGTTTTATTCCCATTGCTCAAAAAGGTACCTGACACCTAGTAATAGTTTCATAATTGTTTATTAAGGAGTAGTTAGATGCTTCAGAGAAGGCAATGGCACCCCACTCCAGTATTCTTGCCTGGAAAATCACATGGATGGAGGAGCCTGGTAGGCTGCAGTCCATGGGGTCACTAAGGGTCAGACACGACTGAGCAACTTCTTTCACTTCACTTTCATCCACTGGAGAAGGAAATGGCAACCCACTCCAGTGTTCTTGCCTGGAGAATCCCAGGGATGGGGGAGCCTGGTGAGCTGCCGTCTATGGGGTCGCACAGAGTCGGACACGACTAAAGCGACTTAGCAGCAGCAGCAGTTAGATGCTTAGTGCTTGTGATTCTTGTTATACTGTCACTTAGCCAATGACAAATTTGTTTCCAAGAGTGAAAACAGATTTGGGTAAGTTTAATTCCATGGTAATACCAATTGCTACTGTTGTTTCAGATGTGGTTTATTTCCAGGAGACAGTCAGTCCATCTCTCAGCACCTGGTATGCAGCTACTGAATCTGTGAATGCTTTTTTCTGTATCTCCAGTGAGAACATCCGGGGAAGGCAATGGCACCCCACCCCAGTACTCTTGCCTGGAAAATCCAATGGACGGAGTAGCCTGGTGGGCTGCAGTCCATGGGGTCGCTAACAGTCGGACAGACTGAGCGACTCCACTTTCACTTTTCTCTTTCATGCATTGGAGAAGGAAATGGCAACCCACTCCAGTATTCTTGCCTGGAGAATCCCAGGGATGGGGGAGCCTGGTGGGCTGCCGTCTATGGGGTCACACAGAGCTGGACACGACTGAAGTGACTTAGCAGCAGCAGCAGCAGTGAGAACATCAGAAGTTACCTTGCATCTAGAAGGGATAACAGTGCACCTTTCTTACTTTAGCTCCATGCCACAGTATGATCCATAGAGACAGTGATTATCCCAACATCTTACTAGAAATTATGTTGGCTCACTATATTAGTGAAATAATATTGCCAAGCCAGGCTTCGCTGGTGGGCTCAGGCAGTAAAGAAATGGAAATGCAGGAGACCCAAGTTCAGTCTGTGGATTGGGAAGATCCCCTGGAGAAGAGAATGGCTATCTACCAGGATTTTTTGCCTGGAGAAGCCCATGGACAGAGGAGACTGGCAGGCTACAGCACATGGGGTCGCAAAGAGTTGGAAACTTTTGAGCGGCTAATGCTTCATTGCCAAGACCTGGATATTAAGAACTTACAGATATTTTAGAATCCTTATATATTGGACACCATGTATAAACAACTTCAGAGCCCCTGGTGTCATCTGTTCTAAGCTGCCTAAGCATTGGCGGACCTCACCACTGCACAACCAGACAGGTGTGCATGGTATTCACACAATGTGCTTCATCCCTTCACCTGTACTGTGCAGTTCTTATCTCCAGCCCATTCTGCATGCCTCTTAGTTCCTGCTTCTGCTCTATTATCACACCTCTGCATGCACACCCTGGAATTTCAGAGCACTTAATGAACTATGGGGAAAATCTTTGACCACTGGAAGACAGCAACTAATGGATTTTTTCACCTCCCAACCTCCAAATGATTATTTGGGAATGCACTTTTTTTACACTTCTTGACTACAAGCAGTGGCCAGGTCAAAAATTTCATTCTCCTATCCCCTCTCCTTCCTCCCCAAATTGTTTTCTTTCTCTTATCTCTGCTCCCTCAGATTTTATTCCTTAATAAATAGAATAGTATAACAGAATAATTCTTTAATGGGCTTCCCAGGTGGCACTAGTGGTAAAGAATCCAGCTGCTAATGCAGGAGTCGTAAGAGACATGCATTTAATCCTTCAGTCAAGAAGATTCCCAGGAGTAGGGTGTGACAACCCACTCCAGTATACTTGCGTGGAGAATTCCATGGATAGAGGAGCCTGGCAGGTTATAGTCCATAGGGTTGCAAAGAGTTGGACATGACTGAAGCAACTTAGCATACATGTTAATTTCTTAATGGTATAGGAATAGTATAATTTCATTTAACCATAGGCTCTGCTTTCTGGAAAACCCAAGCTGAAACTGTTGGTACCAGAAGCAACCCTAAAGAACATCTTCTCAGAATAGGATTTTGAAATTGGTTATTACCTGGTCAGAGAGTGATAAGTGGGGTGGTGTTAAACCTATATGGAGTATCGTCATGCTACCGAGAATTCCTCCTGTGATAAAGTCAAATGAAAGATGAAACACTGTGACAGGCTGTGGCTGGGGAGACTGAACAGAATGGAAGCAATGCTAATTAAAAAACAGTGGCTTGGGAGCACTGAAGGTAAGGAATTAGATATGTCAATTTATGGATATGCCTAATGGTTTGACTAAATGATCTGGAACTCGGAAAAAGATGGTTGGAAAGGTTGGTAATAAAGGGTTTGGGATAATGATCCAACATGTGAGAATACTTGTGTCTCATATGAATGTTCACAAAAGACCTCCATGGCAAAGTAAGCTTTCCGTAATTAAATGAGCAAGATACTCAGTTCTGTGGATATCAGTGAGCACTGTGGCAAGGACAGAGATTTTGCCTAGGCTCAACCACAAGAACTTTTCTCATCAAGGCTGAGTTGGTCACTGCCACAACTATGTGTCAGATTTGACAGCAACAGCCAGCTTTGTGATAGAGTGAGTATACTGGAAATCTTCCAAGTTAAAATGGCAGTGAGTTTTTCCTTAGGGAATAAAGTCGGTTTTGATTCATGGGATTCACAAGTCTTAAGAACAATTCTAAAAGAATGTGTCCCTATGGATTACTAGAATGGTCAGTTGAAGATTCAGATCTCTTGTACTATCTTACAGGATACACTATTTGCTCTAAACCAGGGACCCATATGTAGTGCTTATTCTCTAATATGTGAGCCCTGGAATGTAATTTAAGTGGGAGTGACCCTCTTCCCAAATATTTGACTTCTAGCCTGACTCTGCTGGCTTGAAAGGTGAAAGTGTTAGTTTCTCTGTTGTGCCTGATTCTGTGACTCCATGGACTATATCCAGCCAGGCCCCTCTGTCCATGGAATTTTCCAGGCAAGAACACTGGACTGGGTAGCCGTTCCGGTCTCTAGGGGATCTTCCTGACTCGGGGATTGAACCCAAGTCTCACACATTACAGACAGATTCTTTACCATCTGAGCCACTAGGGAAGCCCACTTGCTGGTTTAAATGTCGTCATTTATAAGATTTTAGCGGGTCCCTTTCTAAGTAGAGGGTGAATTTGTTTTCAGTGATGTGAGGGGATAATGTAATTATGTTGCATTATCTTAGGTTGTGCTTTTTTGTTTGTTGTTTAGTCGCTAAGTTGTGTCTGACTCTTTTGTGACCCCATGGACTGTAGCCCGCCAGGCTCCTCTGTCCAAGGAATTTCCCAAGCAAGAAATACTGGAGCTGTTTGCCATTTCCTTCTCCAGGGAATCTTCCTGACCCGAGGATCCAACCCAAATCTCTTGTATTGGCAGGCAGATTCTTTACCACTGAGCCACCAGGGAAGCCCTAGGTTGCTCTTATTGATGTTATTTTCAGAAGTTCAGCTTTGGAAAGAGAGTGTGCAATGTTGGGAAGCTAATGCATTGGGCTGTGGTGATATGTGTTATATTTTTGAGTTGTCTTGTATGTATTGCCTATGTTTGGGGAACTCTTTATCTTACGAGAATAAAAGCCATGTAGATGATTGCTTTCCCAGATTTCCTTTCAGCATATGATCTCAGCTCTGCCCATAAGATGAACCCATAGTGGACCAAATCAGAAATTAGAAGTTAATGATGAAGCCAACTCTATGAGGAATTCATTCTGATAAGGGTGGTGGTGTCCACATCCAGTGCTTGCAACTTGCAGAGCCGGTGGTACAATCTCCACTTCCCATACTTAGCAGTGGTGACTGTATGTTCAGTTCAGTGCTGTGATGTTTTATATTGGTCTTAGCTTTTAAGCTTGGTTCATAGGTCCTGCCAGAGAGCTACTTAAGGTTTCCTCTGAAAAATTCATTAATTACCTAAATTTATCAGACTTCATATATATTGGTTTCAACCAAAATTCTTACTGAAACAATTTTTCTTTTTCATTGTATTTGATTGCTCCTTTCCAAATTCTCAAGATTAAAACACTTATTTTTATTCATTCTCGTGTAGCAATGCACGCACATAATGCTAGCATTTCCTTTAAACAGTGCTTTATTTTTCTTTGTTATTATTATGCATTGCAAACATTATAAAATTTTGATTTTGATATTGTTTTACCAGAGGATTTTGAATTTCCAGATGGTTGTGAGGATTTTACGTTGCTGTTGTTTTCTATTTTTGTTGACTTCTAATTTTACTAATTTGTGATCATATAATTTGTGCAAGGAGATCAAACCAGTCAGTCCTAAAGGAGATCAACCCTGAATATTCACTGGAAGGATGGATGCTGAAGCTGAAGCACCAATACTTTGGCCACCTGATGTGAAGAGCTGACTTATGGGAAGAAACCCTGATGCTGGGGAAGACTGAAGGCAGGAGGAGAAGGGGACAGCAGAGGATAAGATGGTTGGATGGCATCACTGACTCAATGGACATGAGTTTGAGCAAACTCTGGGAGATGGCAAAGGATGAGGAAGCCTGGCATGCTGAAGTCCATGTCATCACACGGAGCTGGACACAACTTAGTGACNGCAGGAGGAGAAGGGGACAGCAGAGGATAAGATGGTTGGATGGCATCACTGACTCAATGGACATGAGTTTGAGCAAACTCTGGGAGATGGCAAAGGATGAGGAAGCCTGGCATGCTGAAGTCCATGTCATCACACGGAGCTGGACACAACTTAGTGACTGAACAACAACAATTTGCCTCGTGTTTGTTTCTACACTTTAGAATTTACTGAATTTTTGTAACTTAACAAATGGTAAGTTTTTGTAAATGCTTAAAGGAATTTTTGAAAAGCTGTGGTATTTCCTACAGCGTTGACTTTCTAAATTTTGAAGCTGTTTTTTGGTGCATAAAGATCCTTGAGAGATATTTACTATAATTGTATTTTTTAAAAATTATTTTAAGGTATCTTTTTTCTTTAATGTCTTTTGCTTTGACTTAGTAACTGCCTAATATTAATATCACAAAACTCACTTTTCCCCACATGATTACTGTTTGTTTGCTTTTTTTCTTTCACCTTTCTTGAATCATTTTAACTATGCTTCATGTATCTGGTTGGTTATTATTTTACAGCTAATCTAATAGACTAATGTATTCTACTTCATTCATGATTTGAAAAGCATGTTGACATTTAGTTCTGATCACATTTTTGTTTTCTGTTTTTAGTGTTTCCTCTTTTTTTTTTTTTTAGTGATTTGCCAAGAAAACTAGACTTAGAATATAATTTTAAGAAGTGCAAGATATTGAAAGAATTATTTTCTCCCTAGCACTAATAATTCCTATTTAACTCTTTCTCATTTACATTAAAGGAGATCACTGACCATGAACCTTTCTTAGTTTAAGTATAATCTCTCCGATTTCTTAACTCTGCTCTTGATTTAGTATTTTGGATGTATTTCAGCTGATTTATCAAGACATGATTTTCCCTTATGAGTGCTCCCAATTAACTTTTCTGTGTGGAAGGAACTGCTTTGTTTCTCTTTCCCTTTCACATTTTAACACCATGAAGTATAATCTGGTAGAATAAGGGTTCATGATGACCTATGTGTGTCCATAACGTTTAAAATTATCTTTTCCAAGTTTTTTTTTTTTTTCCTTTCTTGAAGAGTTATTTGTTCAAATGGATTCTCCTCTCATCCCCTTAAAACTCAGAGCTTTAAAATCAAGATCATTAAATTATTAAAGAAAATCTTTCACCTTCTCTTAAAATCTTAACCAGTAAAAAACTTAGCTCCAGTAGGATCTGTGCCTCTCCTCTCTCCTCCTTCCTTCCCTTCCCTGCCTACATTATAAACACACAATGACACACAATCTGCTTTTTAGCTTTATGCAGTCATACATTCTTTTCTCAGTAGTAAGCGTGTTAACCATCTTCACTGCAGACTCTTAAAGACAGCTATGTCAATATATGCAATTTGATGATGATTAATATTGAATAAGTAGTTCTTTATCATGAATATGTCTTTCTTATGGAAAAATTTAAACAATGCATCTACTTTTAAGCAAAGAATAAATTTTGGGTGTCAACTTATCTATTTCAAAATCAAAATTATTCATTACTTGGTTCACAAACAGGAAAACGGAATTTCCGTGTATCTTCAAACTTGACTTTTAGCCCAGATTTAGGGAAATATGGGCCTTCTTTTAGTTCATTTAATTTACAGATGAATTAGTCATAATTTCCTTTTTGTTTTCTTATAGTGTGCAAAGCCATTATCAGCTATTAACCATTTAATTTCCAGTTTTTCAAAATTTGTTTGAATTAACTTACGTTATCATTATCTACTCTTGTTAGCATAAAGGTCTTTAACAATGATCAACCCTTAGACAAGTGAAAGTTGAAAAGATCAATTTTAACTTAATGTTTTATTGGTTTGTGCAGTGAAAGACACAAGTTTTGAAGACTCATCTTTGCAATTGTTTTAAATGATTAAAATACAATGCAATTTTGAATCCCCCTCCAAGACATGTATATGGAGAAAAATCTCATTGAAAGGATACATGTACCCCAAGGTTGACTGCAGCACTATTTACAATAGACAAGACATTGAAGCAATCTAAATGTCTAGGAGCAGATGAGTGGATAAAAATGTAGCACATGTATACACTGTCAACCATTAAAAAAGAGTGACATAATGCCGCTTGCAGCAATGTGAATGAACTTGGAGGCTACCGTACTAAGTGAAGTAAGTCAGAGAAAGACAAATATACACTATCACTTGTATGTGAAATCTAAAAAGTGATAGAGAACTTACATACAACACAGAAACAGACTTACAGACTTGACTTAGAGAACAAACTTATGGTTACCAGAGGGAAGGATGGAGGAGAGGGACAGATTGAGAGTTTGGGATTGACATGTATACACTGCTATACTTAAAGGATAACCAATAAGTACCTATGAATACTACAGGGAACTCTGCTTAACAATCTCTCCTAACCTAAAATGAGAAAAGATTTTGAAAAAAAATAGATGCATGTCTATGCGTAACTGAATTACTCTGCAGAACATCTGAAACTAAGACAGCATTGTTAATCAACTATATTCCAATATAAAATAAAAATAAATAAAATCTTTAAAAAATAGAAAGCATTTGAACCTTTCAAAAAATATGATCCAATTTTGAAAGCTTCAGTTCAGTCGCTCAGTCGTGTCTGACTCTTTGCCACCCCATGAATCGCAGCACGCCAGGCCTCCCTGTCCATCACCAACTCCTGGAGTTCANAGGGACTCTCAAGAGTCTTCTCCAACACCACAGTTCAAAAGCATCAATTCTTTGGCACTTAGCCCTCTTCACAGTCCAACTCTCACATCCATACATGACTACTGGAAAAAGCATAGCCTTGACTAGATGAATTTTAGTCGGCAAAGTAATGTCTCTGCTTTAGAATATGCTATCTAGGTTGGTCATAACTTTTCTTCCAAGGAGTAAGCATCTTTTAATTTCATGGCTGTAGTCACCATCTGCAGCGATTTTGGAGCCCTGAAAAATAAAGTCTGACACTCTTTCTACTGTTTCCCTATTGAATTATTAAAATAATGAAATGTCTCCAAGGCCTGGTTCTTTTGCTTTGTTTTAAAATTTATTTAGCTCCACTGGGTCTTAGTTGTGCCATAAGCAATCTTCAATCTTTGGTGCAGCATGCAAACTCTAGTTCCTTGACCAGGTTTGAAACATAGGCACTCTGCATTGAGAGAAAAATGGAGTCTTAGTCACTGAACCACCAGGAAAGTCCCTCTAAAGAATTAAAGTCCCTTCTGATTCTTATTTGAAGCTATTGATAAGACATCGTTTGTTGCTTTTATTACTATGACAGTGCTGCTGCTGCTAAGTCACTTCAGTCGTGTCCGACTCTGTGTGACCCCATAGACGGCAGCCCACCAGGCTCCCCCATCCCTGGGAGTCTCCAGGCAAGAATACTGGAGTGGGTTGCCATTTCCTTCTCCAATGCATGGAAGAGAAAAGTGAAAGTGAAGTCGCTCAGTCTGTCCAACTGTTAGCGACCCCATGGACTGCAGCCTACCAGGCTCCTCCATCCATTGGATTTTCCAGGCAAGAGTACTGGGGTGGGGTGCCATTGCCTTCCCCGTGCTATGACAATAGATTTAGAGATAAATTTTAACTTTAATTTTTCTTAAAATGTTTTGTATTGAAGTGTCTTCTGCCGGAAGCCAGCTTGAGGAACTCCGCCCATGTAAAGGTCATGAGGAAGGAGGCTTCGGCATACGCAAAGGTGGGATCAAGCCTCAGGAAACCCCCTGTTGCCGAGCATCTACCCCCAAAACCAGAGTCTACCCACTTTACTGTTTCATGCTCTCTCTTACACCTCTGAATGGGGGGCTGTTCCCCACAGGTCATGAGGAAGGAGGCTTCGGCATACGCAAAGGTGGGATCAAGCCTCAGGAAACCCCCTGTTGCCGAGCATCTACCCCCAAAACCAGAGTCTACCCACTTTACTGTTTCATGCTCTCTCTTACACCTCTGAATGGGGGGTTGTTCCCCACTGGTTCTCTCGGAAAAGGAGTAAACTTGCAGCTCCAAGTCAATAAAAATCCCTGGGTGTGACAAGAGTGTTTCAACTTACCTCCTCTGAAGATTATCTAGCCTGCCAGTACAGGTTCATCTGGCCACATGTGATTGTTTACAGCCTCCCACCCACGAGAGGCATGAGATGTTTTAGACTTACTAAAGGCAGATTCTTTTGGGAAGTTAGAAATTATTAGTACAGTGGATTGGTTAGGAATTATATTGGTGAAGGGTTTTTCATTTGTTGGGCTGATGTTTGCTGCTAAATCTCCATATTCCCTGCCCTTATAATGCATATTACTAGCATATAGGAGAAATAAGTATTAACCTTTAAGATTAATCATGTTAACCTTAGGTTAAATAAATTCCTTTCTTAGTTGTAACCCACTACACCCTCACCCTATAGGAATGCAACTTTATCTGGTACCTTCAGAGGGTGGCGCCTGGTTTAAAAAAAAAAACCCTTGGAAAAAATAAGTTTTTTGGTTATCAGAAAGAAAGGGTTGTAAAATGTCAGCAAGCCTCATGGCCAGAAGATGATATAAAACCCCTAAGACCTTTTTTTTAAATATACACTTATGTGAAGCACCTGATTTTGATAAAGGTCAGGACTGCTGACCCCCGCGTGACTTTAAAATTTCCATTTGTCTCTAGGTGTAACAAAAGGTATATAAGCAAACCTAAAAAATAAAGAGATCGGATCAGTTTCTGAAAAGACTGATTCCCCCCATGTTGTTTCTTTCTTGCTCTCCATTTTTCAGGCTGAATTCCCATCTGGAGCGTGGGTGCTCGCCACGTCTACTTACTTGCCCCGGCTTTTAAGTTCCACGTGAGAAGGAGCCCAAGGAGTGGCACCTTCTGATATTCAAGTGGTGCCAGTGGCCCAACATAGATGGTGCAAATTCCTTGTCTTGGAATTTTATTGGTATCCCATGTAAACCAAGTTATTCAGCCTCTTTTCTCCACTAATTTTCCTACTACGCTATTTCTTTCTAATCTCCCTCTATATCTTTAATTAAGCAATTAATTCCTAGGACACCTACTCTGTCTCCCCTTCAAATTACCCTGGATCCACTGGGGCTGGACCCCAGCAGCTGTCTCTTATACACATCTAGATGTGTATAAGAGACAGCCTATATACAGTGANGAAATAAGTATTAACCTTTAAGATTAATCATGTTAACCTTAGGTTAAATAAATTCCTTTCTTAGTTGTAACCCACTACACCCTCACCCTATAGGAATGCAACTTTATCTGGTACCTTCAGAGGGTGGCGCCTGGTTTAAAAAAAAAAACCCTTGGAAAAAATAAGTTTTTTGGTTATCAGAAAGAAAGGGTTGTAAAATGTCAGCAAGCCTCATGGCCAGAAGATGATATAAAACCCCTAAGACCTTTTTTTTAAATATACACTTATGTGAAGCACCTGATTTTGATAAAGGTCAGGACTGCTGACCCCCGCGTGACTTTAAAATTTCCATTTGTCTCTAGGTGTAACAAAAGGTATATAAGCAAACCTAAAAAATAAAGAGATCGGATCAGTTTCTGGAAAGACTGATTCCCCCATGTTGTTTCTTTCTTGCTCTCCATTTTTCAGGCTGAATTCCCATCTGGAGCGTGGGTGCTCGCCACGTCTACTTACTTGCCCCGGCTTTTAAGTTCCACGTGAGAAGGAGCCCAAGGAGTGGCACCTTCTGATATTCAAGTGGTGCCAGTGGCCCAACATAGATGGTGCAAATTCCTTGTCTTGGAATTTTATTGGTATCCCATGTAAACCAAGTTATTCAGCCTCTTTTCTCCACTAATTTTCCTACTACGCTATTTCTTTCTAATCTCCCTCTATATCTTTAATTAAGCAATTAATTCCTAGGACACCTACTCTGTCTCCCCTTCAAATTACCCTGGATCCACTGGGGCTGGACCCCAGCAGTTTTCAAAATATACTGTGCTATTTTTATCTTTTAACTTTTGTTGATGCATTGATTTGTAGTATGTGTTTAGGCATTGGACAGCATGGGATCAAATGTCTTCTCCACAACTTATTGACTATTACTAGTCTCTCTTTGCCTCGGTTTATTTGTCTGTAAAATGGGGTTAATAGTTCCTACTTTATAAGGCTATTGTGAAGAATAGAAGAGTAGCTAAAGTTCTCAGAGGAAGGCCTGACATCTGTAAGCACTATAACAGCTACATTCTCCCCAGCTTATAGTGTAGTCATGAAAATCATGGACACTGCAACTGCGCAGACCTGGGGGCCAATCCCAGGGCTAACTTACACTGTCACTGTGACACTGACAAGTCACTTCTTTGCTCTCTTCTCCAAACTCCTATTTCCCTATTTGTTAAGTGAGGGTGATAATACATACCTGACTACCTTAAATGAAAAGTTTAGCATAATACCTACCATGTGGTAAACACTCAATTAATGGTAACCAGAAACTCCAAATATGTTTTAAACAGAATATGTTTGACAGAAATCAAAGAACAAGTTTGTATATTAAAGTGAAGGTAGGCAAAAAAAAAAAGGCAGAAAGAAAGAGAAAAAGAAAGAGGAAGGGAGGGAGAGAGGAGGAAGTTAGTTTATATTCCATTGTATTTTTAGGTGTATAAAGAGTATAATTTCCTTAAGTGCTGGTCTGTGGAGAAAGTTAGGAAGGAATGAAAATCTCTACGACTTGAATTAACACAACTCTGTGTCACTCTTTCCTTATTCCAAAGCTTAACTGGTCCAAATGTTCTCATTTGTCCAAATATTAATTCCCTGCTGATCCTCACTCACACCCAGGCCTGAGTTCAGGCAGGGTTTGGAAAATGTCTACATGGGAAGGTTTTCCTTCCCAAAGTTGTTTTTTCATAAACAAACCACCATTAAATGTGTTCTTCTTATAAAAATGCCTATCCCTTGGGAGATGTTAGAAATGAGTATATTTTAAGAATGGATTTATTCATTATTTCTTAACAGCTAAGTGAGAATAGGACACTATGATGTTTGAGTGAGAAACAGAGTAGAGTATTTTAAAAACGCAGGTTGTTTTGGAGAGTGCAATCCATTTAGCAGGTCCTGGGAAGCTCAGAAAGTAACAACTAATTTCTTTGAAATTTAAAACACAAAAGGAATATATTGTTTCTGTAAATACTTCTATTTTATAAATACAGCAGGAATTAAAAGAACCAAACACCCTTACTGTAAATTTTTGTTAATTTACAGATCAAGAAATTGTGACTTTAAAATAGTTCCTGTTTTACAATGACTTAAAATAAACTCTTGGAAAAAAAGCCCAAACTCAGGACTAGAGGTCAGGACAAAGAGGAGTGTGATTCATAAAAACTGTATTAAAGTTCCATCTGAAACAGCAAGTGGAGTAATTTATATTTATATTTATACTATACACATGTTAGAAGAGTTCTTATGATTATGACTAATTCAGAGCCTTAGGCTTATATTTCTCTCCATAAATTGCTAGTCTCTCATCTGCACTTTCCCTCCCCCATACTACTGTGGTCAAAGCACATTTTCAATAGGATGTATTCAGGCATTTCTTTCTTAAAGTCCTTGCTGCTAATGCAACTGTGAGCTTGTGCCACAGATCTCAGTCACTTTCACAGTGACCCTTGTGCTTTCAATGAAACATATTCCTATCTGAATGCAGAGTTCCACAGAATAGCAAGGAGAGATAAGAAAAAGCCTTCCTCAGTGATCAACGCAAAGAAATAGAGGAAAACTACAGAATGGGAAAGACTAGAGATCTCCTCAAGAAACCTGGAGATACCAAGGGAACATTTCATGCAAAGATGGGCTTGATAAAGGCCAAAAATGGTATGGACCTAAAAGAAGCAGAAGATATTAAGAAGAGGTGGCAAGAATACAGAGAAGAACTGTACAAAAAAGATCTTCACGACCAAGATAATCACGATGGTGTGATCACTAACCTAGAGCAAGAAATCCTGGACTGTGAAGTCAAGTGGGCCTTAGAAAGCATCACTACAAACAAAGCTAATGGAGGTGATGGAATTCCAGTTGAGCTATTTCAAATCCTGAAGGATGATGCTGTGAAAGTGCTGCACTCAATATGCCAGCAAATTTGGAAAACTCAGCAGTGGCCACAGGACTGGAAAAGGTCAGTTTTCATTCCAGTCTCAAAGAAAGGCAATGCCAAAGAATGCTCAAACTACTGCACAATTGCACTCATCACACATGTTAGCAAAGTAGTTCTCAAAATTCTCCAAGCCAGGCTTCAGCAATATGTGAAGGTGAATTTCCAGATGTTCAAGCTGGATTTAGAAAAGGCAGAGGAACCACAGATCAAATTGCCAACATCTGCTGGATCATGGCAAAAGCAAGAGAGTTCCAGAAAAACATCTATTTCTGCTTTATTGACTATGCCAGAGCCTTTGACTGTGTGGATCACAACAAACTGTGAAAATTCTGAAAGAGATGGGAATATCAGACCACCTGACTTGTCTCTTGAGAAATCTGTATGAAGGTCAGGAAGGAACAGTTAGAACTGGACATGGAACAACAGACTGGTTCCAAATAGGAAAGGAGTATATCGAGTCTGTATATTGTCACCCTGCTTATTTAANGGGATGACAGAGGATGAGATGGCTGGATGGCATCACCGACTTGATGGACATGGGTTTGGGTGGACTCCGGGTTTGGTGATGGACAGGGAGGCCTGGCATGCTGTGATTCATGGGATTGCAAAGAGTCGGACATGACTGAGTGACTGAACCGAGCTGAACTGTAATTGACTGTTACTGTTCTGTTTGCCTTTTTACTGTCTTATAATGATTAGAATATACATTATTTATTGTTTAACAACAAGTTAAAACTTAGTGACTTCAGTTCAGTTCAATTGCTCAGTCATGTCTGACTCTGCTACCCCATGGACTATAGCATGCCAGGCTTCCCTGTCCCTCACCAACTCCCAGAGCTTGCTCAAACTCATGTCCATTGAGTCAGCGATGCCATCCAAATGTCACATCCTCTGTCATCCCCTTCTCCTCCTGATTTCAATCTGGCCCAACATCAGGGTCTTTTCCCGTGAGTCATTTCTTCACATCAGATGGCCAAAGTATTGGAGCTTTAGCTTCAGTATCAGTCCTTCCAATGAATATTCAGGACTGATTTCCTTAGGATTGACTGGAACAATCACCTTGCAATCCAAGGGATTCTGAAGAGTCTTCTCCAACATCACAGTTCAAAAGTATCAATTCAAACAGTAGTAAATAGTTGCTATCTCTCATAATTTCTTTGTCAGGAATTGAAGAGCTGCTTCAGTCCAGTCAGTTCAGTTTAGTTCAGTCACTCAGTCATGTCCGACTCTCTGTGACCCCATGCACTGCAGTACACCTGGCCTCCCTGTCCATCACCAACTCCCAGAGTTGACTCAAACTCATGCTCATTGAGTCAGTGATGCCAACCAACCATCTCATCCTCTCTCGTCCCCTTCTTCTCCCGCCTTCAATCTTTCCCAGCATCCGGGTCTTTTCAAATGAGTCAGCTCTTTGCATCAGGTGGCCAAAGTATTGGAGTTTCAGCATCAGTCCTTCCAATGAATATTCAGGACTGATTTCCTCTCCAGGATGGACTGGTTGGATCTCCTTGCACTCCAAGGGACTCTTGACAGGTAGCAATTCTGTTTCAGGGTCTCTCAGGAGGTTGTCAGAATATCTTCTGTGGCTTCAGTCATCTGAAGGCTTGTTTGAGGCTGGGAGACCTGCTTCCAGGAAGGTTGTCTCAGGTGGATGGTAAATTGGTACCAATTCTTGGTAGCAAATCTTGATTTTGCTCCACATGGACCTTTCCAAGATCCATGGATCTTGAGTGTTCCTAACAATAATGGCTGGTTACCCTCAGCACAAGCAATCCAAGAGAACAAAGCAGAATCCAAAGGACCCCTTATAAGCCAACCTCAGAAGACCCACACTGTCACTTCTGTCTTCTGATTGCCACTCATAGCAGCCCTGATTCAGTGTGGGAGGAGAAGACACAAGGGACTGACTTCAGGAGACAGAATCCTTGGGGGTGTATGTGCTCAGTTGCTCAGTCGTGTCCAACAATGTAGCCCACCAGTCTCCTCTGTCCATGGGATTTTTCAGATAAGAGTACGCGAGTAGGTTGCCATTTCCTTCTCCAGGGAATGTTCCTGACCCAAGGATTGAACTTCCGTCTCTTGCATCTCTGGCATTGGCAAATGGATTCTTTACCACTATGCCACCTGGGAAGCTCTAGGGTCTATCTACCACATAGTAAAAGGATATGATCTGTTGTCCAGTACTAGAGACTATTTTTTGTCTCCTGAACTGGGCTTTTCTAATTTCCAACTGTAGATGAGCTTGTGCCTGTCTTTTTGGCATCAGTGATTTATTATAAATTCTGATTCTGGCCACTCCTAGTCTTTACCATTCAGTCAGACAAGAACCCAAAAGATGCAAGTACAACTAAAATATACTTCTCAATTAAATCATCAAGGAATTAGTAAACAGTTTTATTCTCAGTGAATAGTTGGTGAACTTAGAGATTGCTTGCCCCTTTTGAAGTTTAATAAGGGCTTCCCTCAAAGCTCAGTTGGTAAAAAATCCACCTGCTATGCAGGAGATGCCAGTTCAATTCCTGGGTTGGGAAGATCTGCTGGAGAAGGGATAGGCTACCCACTCCAGTATTCTTGGGCTTCCCTTGTGGCTTAGCTGGTAAAGAATATGCCTGCACTGTAGGAGACCTGGGTTCAATCCCTGGGTTGGGAAGATCCCCTGGAGAAGAGAAAGGCTACCCACTCTAGTATCCAGCCTGGAGAATTCCATGGACTATAGTCCATGGAGTCACAAAGAGTTGGACACAACTGAGCAACTTTCACTCTGAAGTTTATTAACATTACACTTGTCAGTGTAAGCCTTTTCAAAGTCAGTAGGAGTTTTATGGGGTCACAAAGAGTCGGACACGACTGAGTGACTTCACACACACACACACAGAGGAGTTTTATACACTTCTCTTGGATAAAATATGTGTGGAAATAAGAGGAAAACATTAACTTCATGGAAATGTATATTATATGGTTAACAATAATGATGAAACTTCTTGTTTTTCCAAGCTGTACTTTTTCACTTGTTTTCCTTAAGATTATTTTTACTTGGCCATAGNCACACACACACACACAGGAGTTTTATACACTTCTCTTGGATAAAATATGTGTGGAAATAAGAGGAAAACATTAACTTCATGGAAATGTATATTATATGGTTAACAATAATGATGAAACTTCTTGTTTTTCCAAGCTGTACTTTTTCACTTGTTTTCCTTAAGATTATTTTTACTTGGCCATAGATTGGGACTCTCTACTCCAGGTTTACTTTAATGGAAAAGTTTTACATGTAGGAGGTTATTGTTTGCATTTGTTAAAAGTAAGTACTCTTAATTTATTAAAGTATAGGTTTCTCGCACTCTTATTTATTGAAGTTTGGGTTTTCCTTGAGACAAAGGAATTTATATAACAGTGAAATGATCAATGGTGCAGAAATCTGTAAGCCAGGATACTTATACAAGAATGTGGTAAAATGATAATTGTATAACTGATTGAACCAGAGTGTCATGATTAATGATAGAATTCTATAGGCAGATATACTTATACAAGGAATATGGTAATTCATCTGCTACGTTTAGAACAAAACATTGTTTATTAATTCTCTAAAACAGAAATTACAAATAAAAGGCAGATTATGTAAATGAACTGTATTGTATGTTGATTTGCAGAATTATTGAGCAGATATTAAATTTCAAAACCTGAATAAATAATAATTAATGACCTAAAATTATCCTAAATGCATATATTAGAATAAATGGACAATAGGTAGTGAAAATTAGTTGATTCTTGTGACTAATTTTATTTGCTGTAATTTAAATTGCATTAACATATATTAAGTATGTTAAATATATTACACATTAATATACATTAAAACATAGCAAAAGACATTTTCTTAAGAAGTAGTTCCCTGCTTTAAAGTTGGTATCCTTAGAAGATATTATTACACTGTATTTCAGTGGTTCAGTGAAATTCACAGGAGATAACATTTCTCATTAAAAATTCCTGTAACAGCTCATTGGGCAAGCTATATAAGTTTACTTCTGGTAATTTCTAGTGCGGTGTTCTCAAAGCCCATAGAATTAAAAATGGAAAAGGCTGGGGGAAAGGAACTGAAATATTTTACCTTTCCTTTCCATTAGTCCTAAGCTCACAGTCTGAATTCAACTGGCCTTTTACCCATTTACCCTTTAGAATTAGGAAGGGATAATCAAAGAAAGATCATACGAAGATGTTGACAATAAGAAGTGAAGAAGAAGAAGGAAGTAGGCTCACCTGGAGCAATTAAAACTTGCTTAGAAATTATGCTATAGACTAGAAATTATGCTATAGACTTAATGTGTCTGCCCAAATGGGGCTTCATATGTTGAAGTCCTTAATCCCCAGTGTGATGGGATTTGGAGGTAGGGCTTTGGGGAGGTTAATTAGTTTAAGATGAGGTCATGAGGGTGGAGACTGCATGTTGGGATTAGTGCCTTTAAAAAAGAAGAGGAGACTAAAGGCCTCTCTTTCTCTCTCTCTCCCAACATGAGAAAGTAGCTATGTGCATATCAGGAAAGGGATTCATAGCAGACACAGAATCTGCACCTGATTTCAGAACTCCTAGATTTCAGAACTGTGAGAAATAAAAATATCTGTTGCTTAAGCACCCCAGTACATGGCATTTTACATGTATAGCAGCCCAAGCTGACTAATTTAGGCAGATACCTCTGGGAAGAATGTTCTATGTAAAGGGAACAAAGAGTAAAAAGTCCTAGGGAAGAGCTTGTCTGGTGCATTATAGGAACAAGAGGAGCTTGGTATGGAAAACCAATCACATATGCTTAAATTTGATTAACTAAAGTGGCATCATTTAATCTTCTGCCAATCCAACAGCTTTTCGTAAACTAGCAAGGGTGTGACTATCACTCTAGGAGCAAAAAATTTGGGGATGATTAGGGAAACTCTGTCCTTTCCATTCCAGGACACTTTCTTTAGAGGCCATTATGTTTTAATAACAACCACAGCAATTTTACCCTACCCTTAAAAGTAGCTCTGTTTTATATAATGTCTTGCTCATTGTAGTACTCAGCCTCCTCTCTTCTCTAGAAGAAGAAATCAATCTCCATAATAGTCAAAACTACATAATCATGTATGTAGTTATGAGCTCAATGAACTGATGAAATCCTTGTGTTTCATTCCCCCTGGACAAACATCCTGTGGTCACTTTTAAAATGCACTATCAGCACTCTTTCATGTAATTCTCCAAGTTTGCTAACTTATCATGTTAGCCTAAATACCATGAACAGTTTGCTTTATGACTTAATGTACCTACAGAAAATCCCTTGACTCATTTTTGAATATAAATTGCACNCTGTGGTCACTTTTAAAATGCACTATCAGCACTCTTTCATGTAATTCTCCAAGTTTGCTAACTTATCATGTTAGCCTAAATACCATGAACAGTTTGCTTTATGACTTAATGTACCTACAGAAAATCCCTTGACTCATTTTTGAATATAAATTGCACTTCTAGCAAGTCCAATTAAGGAAACGAGGTTTGGCCAGGAGTCACATCCAGCTTGTCAGTGTCTCTCTCATTTTTACATACTTGTGATTGACGAAATCCAGCTATAAAATTGGAGTCTGTCATCTTATCTTCCATGACAATGTGGTGAAGACGTGGTGGGAGGATCATCAGATCCTGAGAACAGCCAAAGAGACGTCAGGACATCAGAGGACCAAATGTGAAAAATAAAGCTCCCTACTGTCTTCCTTTCATTTCTTTCTCATTTGTTTCCCTGTTACTGTTCCTCAACAACCCCGAACAGTAACAGGGAACAAGGAGAAAGGAATGAAAATAATGAGGTTATTTTCATCCTAGACCTGTTTTTTATCCAGAAGTTTTGTTATTTAACCTAAATATTAGAAACTAATGCTATGTATCCAGCTCTTAGGACACCAGATAGTCCCTACTCCATGGTCTTTCAGACATCAAGCAATTCTGCAATTCTCTGACACCAACTGGATGTCTTACAATTCAATCCTATTCTCATGTTAACTACCCAGAGTTACCATCACACTCTACAGATTAAGTCACTCAGCTGCGTCTGACTCTTTGCGACCCCATAGACTATAGCCCACCAGGCTCCTCTGCCCATGAGGATTTCCCAAGCAAGAATACTGGAGTGGGTAGCCATTCCCTTCTCCAGGGGATCTTCCCAACCCAGGGATAGAACCCAGGTCTCCTGCATTGTAGGCAGACTTTTTACAGTCTGAGCCACAAGGGAAGCCCCATGGCAACCCACTCCTTATTCTGGCTTGGCGAATCCCGTGGACAGAGGAGCNGAGTGGGTAGCCATTCCCTTCTCCAGGGGATCTTCCCAACCCAGGGATAGAACCCAGGTCTCCTGCATTGTAGGCAGACTTTTTACAGTCTGAGCCACAAGGGAAGCCCCATGGCAACCCACTCCTTATTCTGGCTTGGCGAATCCCGTGGACAGAGGAGCCTGGCAGGCTGTAGTCCATAGCGTCACAAAGAATTGGCCCTAACTGAGGTGACTTAGAATACATAGCATGCTACAGATATGAGGACTGATTTCCACAAGACTGCTCTCACCTCAGACACCAGTCCCAAGTCTCATGGACCCAGGCTAACTACAATTTTGTCTCACATGGCTCCAAATTGTGAAACTGTCACAACTCCCCACCTCATTCAGGCTCAAGAAGTCACCAGAATTCACTAGACTTCTCAGAACTCAGGAATAGACCATTGTTACACTTAAAGGCTTATTATAAGTGACATGACACAAGAACATCCACATGGAAGGGATCCATTAGGCAAGACGCCAGAGTTAGGGGCAGGGGGTGTCCACACCTTCTCAGGCACACCACCCTCCCAGCACCTCAATTTGTTCACCAGCCTGGAAGCTCTCCAAACTCTGTTGTTTAGTTGTATGTGTGTGTGTGTGTGTTTTAATAGTTGAGACTTAATTACATAAATGTGACTGATTAAATTATTGGCCATTGATGATTAAACTCATTCTCCAGCCCCTCTCCCTTGCCTGGAAGTTGAAGGGTGATGCTGAAGGTCCTTATCCTCTCCTTGAAAGTGAAAGTGAAAATTGCTCAATCGTTTCCTACTTTTTGCCACTCCATGGACTATGCAGTTCATGGAATTCTCTAGGCCAGAATACTGGAGTAGGTAGCTTTTGTTTCTTCAGACAATCTTCCCAGCCCAGGGATTGAACCCAGGTCTTCCACATTGCAGGTGGATTCTTTACCAGCTGAATCACAAGGGAAGCAAGGGAAGCCCTATTCTCTCATTACTTGTTTGCATTTTCTTGCGATTAGTCCTTATTTGGAAGCCATCTATGGGCCTGCCAAGTCATCTCAGCAGAAGACAGGTATAGTGGGAAAAAGCTTGTTATAAATAACAAAAGATACTAACCTCACTCAGTCCAAGAGTTTTAGAATCTCTGTGTCAGAAACTAAGGGCAAAGATCAAATATATTTTTTATTATACCACATCTATCCATCTCATGTCTTTCCTATTAGACACAATAAAAAGTTAAGTTGTCCTTAGGAACCAGTTTTAAGGGGCTCCCACTAACCAAATCTGGGAATGATAAAAGACTGAGGAAGCAAAACTTAACTAGAAATGTCAACTGTGAAATGCTGAAGCAATAGTAAAGTTTGAAAGTAACCATTTGGCAACAATCAGTTCAGGCAAAAATCATGAGTGGATACAAGAACAAATGGATACCAGTGTGATGAGAAATAGGACATCTAAGTAGTCTCAAAGTATCTCCTCTCAAATACTTTGGTATTTGCTAAAAGAGGAATAATTTTTATAAATCTGGCAGATACTGCCTAAACTCATAACTAATGCTAATATGAAGGGAAATGAGGCAAATTAATAGCATATGCCTCCTGACATGATGCTCTGGAAAAACCCAACATTGCTTCTGTAGTATTTGTGCCAAAAATGTAGAATCTAATTGTGGAAGAACATCAGACAGCCCAAACAGAATATTCTACAAAGTAACTTACCTAGAGTCTTCAAAAATTGTCAGGATCATGCCAGAGAAAACAAAACATGACAAAACAAAAAACTGCGGAGGCTCTGCTAAGTTGCCTCAGTCGTGTCCGACTCTGCGCGACCCCATAGACGGCAGCCCACCAGGCTCCCCCATCCCTGGGATTCTCCAGGCAAGAACACTGGAGTGGGTTGCCATTTCCTTCTCCAATGCATGAAAGTGAAAAGTGAAAGTGAAGTTGCTCAGTCCTGTCCGGCTCTGTGCGACCCCATGGACTGCAGCCTACCAGGCTCCCCCGTCCACGGGATTTTCCAGGCAAGAGTACCGGAGTTGGGTGCCATTGCCTTCTCCATTCCAGATTAAAAGAAGACTAAGCCTCAAAATTGTAAATGCTTCAGTATCACCCACCCCTAAAACTGTGTTGAATAGACATGAAATTTGAATATGTATAAATGTTCACAGCTCTAAACAGGGAGTTATCTTTGCTTTATGTATGCAGGACTTATTCTTGCAGAAGAACCCTCTAGCACTATGACTCTTAAAAACATAATTTTTACAATTAAAAGAATATTAAAAAAAATCTCTAATTCCCTAATTATGATTGTCTGAATAAGTGCTTTCCCATCAAATAAATAAAAAGCACCTGATTTCACAAAATGAACACTTATTAGAAAATATTTGAGTTTGATTTTTTTTTCCTGAATGACTATATATATGCATTTGTATGTAGTTAAAATATGTATGAACCAAGTGGATTTGATTAAGAACTATATTTTTCAACACAGTCTTAGGCTCAAAATTACATTTAGTCTTTAGTTTGATAAGAACAGGCCACAAGTCAAGTAATAAATAAGTAGTTTAACTATCACAAATACATTTCTTAAATGGCAGTTTTAAGTCTTTGTTGTTTTTCAGTACTAAGTTGTGTCTAACTCTTTGAGATCCTGTGAACTGCAGCAAGCCAGGCTCCTCTGTCCTTCACTATAGCCTGGAGTTCACTCAAACTCATGTCCATTGAGTTGGTGATGCTATCTAACCATCTCATCCTCTGCCACCCGCTCCTCCTTTTGCTTGCAATCTTCCCCTCCCCAGCATCCTGGTCTTTTCTAATGAGTTGGCTCTTTGCATGAGGCGGCCAGAGTATTGGAGCTTCAATTTTAGCATCAGTCCTTCTAATGAATATTCAGGGTTGATTTCTTTAGGATTGACTGATTTGATCTCCTTTCAGCTCAAGAGATTCTCGACTCCTCCTCAGCCCCACAGTTTGAAAGTATCAATTCTGTGGTGTTTGGCCATCTTTATGGTCCAACTCTCACATCTGTACATGACTACTGGAAAAACCATAGCTTTGATTATATGGACCTTTGTCAGCAAAGTGATATCTCTGCCTTTTAATATGCTGTCTAGGGTTGTCATAGCTTTTCTTCTAAGGAGCTAGTGTCTTTTAATTTCATGGCTGCAGTCACAGTCCACAGTGGTTTTTGAGCCCAAGGANACATCTGTACATGACTACTGGAAAAACCATAGCTTTGATTATATGGACCTTTGTCAGCAAAGTGATATCTCTGCCTTTTAATATGCTGTCTAGGGTTGTCATAGCTTTTCTTCTAAGGAGCTAGTGTCTTTTAATTTCATGGCTGCAGTCACAGTCCACAGTGGTTTTTGAGCCCAAGGAAATAAAATCTGTCACTGCTTTCAGTTTTTTGCCTTCTATTGCTTTGAAGTGGTGGGATTGGATGCCATGATCTTAGTTTTTTGAATGCTGAGTTTCAAGCCAGCTTTTTCACTCTCATCAAGAGGCTCTCTAGTTCCTCTTCACTTTCAGCCATTTGAGTGGTATCAGAGGCATATCTGAGGTTGCTGAGTTTTAAGTCTTGCTTAGTAGCAAAAGCCCTGGTTGTAAAACAATAAAAATTGTGGGCAGGAAGTTATCCAAACTAACCTTACCCATCTCTGCCCTGCTCCTCCTTAGTTTGCTCAACGTTCTTAATGCATTTAATGCTACTGACTTGTACACTTCAAAATGTTTAAAATGGTAAATTTAGGTTATGTGTATTTACCACAAAAATTAAGAAATAACATGTAACTATTTCATATACAATGTTTTAGACATTTTCCCAATTTCTTTATTATTTGGAAAAAGGTTTTCAAAAGTTAGCATCACAGATGTTGCTGTGATCAAGGTGCTTTGTAAAAGAAAATTCATCAACTTTTTGATGGATATAAGCCATGATCCCTAGGAAGGCCAGTCAAGGAACTTTAGCTTCGGCTGCCTCCTTATTCCTTCCTACATGGAGCATTAGTAAATGACAGTCTTAATTTGGACGTGGACTGTGCAGTCTCTTTCTCCCAAAGCTTTGTCTCCACTGCTTCTAGTATACCAATGTCTACTCCTGTTGTTTTCTTTTCTTTTCTTTTTTACTAGCTGCAGCCTTCTTGTTGCATTCACATTCTCAAAATGGGAGTCAGATGATCACAATTAGTGTCTATCCAAACTATAGCTTCTCTGACTGGCAGAGTTCTTAGAAGTTGCTGGGCCAGGCATTGATAAATACAAAAGGCAATGTTTTGGCCAGGTTTCCAGGGGCACATGACACAAAGCATGGGAGAAATTATGGAAAAACTGGTTCAGGATATTTTATTGAGTATTAAACAACCACTTTGAAGGGTTAATGTAGCATGCATTGGATCGCTGCTACATTGCCTGCATTGAACATTTGTATCAGCCAAATTAGAATTAAGGCTATCACTACATACAGACTCAGACAGAATGCACTGTTAATTGGTGCACTAAGTGAAACAGTTCATCAAAATCAGCTGGGCTGGACAGTAGTGTAATCTATGACACTGGCTTCAGATTCCTAACCAAACTAAAGGTCTAAAGAACAGTAGCAGATTGTGACTTGTTGCATTTTTTTTTAAGATCTCATTTGTCATAATTACCGTGTCTCATACTTAATACATTTCATCACTATCAATTGAAGCCATACTTTATCTAAAATGACCAGATAATATCACCACTACCAAGATTCTGGACCACAGCCAGTCCTCTGGCATTTCAGTGATCCTTGATGCAATCTAACACCGCTGTGAACAGGATGTTGAAGCAGCTGTTGCAGTAAGCTGAAAGGGGACATTTGCAATCAGTGAGCAGAAGAAACACATAGCAAACCATACAAGCCAAGGTCAAGTCATGCAATAATGCCTTGAACAAAACATGATCTTCTTGGTTGAGAGTTTACTTGAATAAATGAAGGCAGACTCAGAAATATAGCAGTCATTTCCCAGTAAAAATTCTCCTTCGGCAAAACTCAAGCATTTAAAATTTATTTATGTATTCATGTAAATTAGCCAACATGTGATTTTTCAAATTACTCTTTTGATAATCAAAGAATAAGCTTTTAGGCTGAGTAATATTTCATTATATTGAGTGTATCATGTTATTGAAATAAGTCAGACAAAGACAAACACTCTATGTTCTCACTTATATGTGGAATCTAAAAAATGAAAAAAAAGCATGCATATGACAAAACAGAAACAGACTCACAGATATAAAGAACAAACTAGTGGTTAGTGGAGATGGAAGCAGGGAGCGGGGAGATAAGGGTTTGGGATTAAGAGACACGGACTGCTATGCATAAAATAAATAAGCAACAAGGATATATATATATTTTTTTGTATTTATTTTTTTTTACACGAACTCCCAAACATGAACACCCCTCCCACCTCCCACCCCACATCATCCCTCCAGATCATCCCCATACACCAGCCCCAAGCATCCTGCATCCTGCATTGAACATAGACTGGCAATTCATTTCTTACATGATAGTATACATATTTCAATGCTATTCTCCCAAATCATCCCTCCCTCTCCCTCTCCCTCTCCTTCTCCCTCAGAGTCCATAAGTCCGCTCTACACATCTGTATCTCTTTTGCTGTCTTGCATACAGGGTCCTCATTACCATCTTTCTAAATTCCATATATATGTGTTAGTATACTGTATTGGTGTTTTTCTTTCTGGCTTACTTCACTCTGTATAATTGGTTCCAGTTTCATCCATCTTATTAGAACTGATTCAAATGTATTCTTTTTAATGGCTGAGTAATACTCCATTGTGTATATATACCACAGCTTTCTTATCCATTCATCCGCTGATGGACATCTAGGTTGTTTCCATGTCCTGGCTATTATAAACAGTGCTGCAATGAACATTGGGGTACATGTGTCTCTTTCTATTCTGGTTTCCTCGGTGTGTATGCCCAGCAGTGGGATTGCTGGGTCATAAGGCAGTTCTATTTGCAATTTCTTAAGGAATCTCCACACTGTTCTCCATAGTGGCTGTACTAGTTTGCATTCCCACCAACAGTGTAAAAGGGTTCCCTTTTCTCCACACCCTCTCCAGCATTTATTGCTTGCAGACTTTTGGATCGCAGCCATTCTGACTGGTGTGAAGTGGTATCTCATTGTGGTCTTGATTTGCATTTCTCTGATAATGAGTGACGTTGAGCATCTTTTCATGTGTTTGTTAGCCATCCGTATGTCTTCTTTGGAGAAATGTCTATTTAGTTCTTTGGCCCATTTTTTGATTGGGTCGTTTATTTTTCTGGAATTGAGCTGTATAAGTTGCTTGTATATTTTTGAGATTAGTTGTTTGTCAGTTGCTTCATTTGCTATTATTTTCTCCCATTCAGAGGGTTGTCTTTTCACCTTGCTTATAGTTTCCTTTGTTGTGCAGAAGCTTTTAATTTTAATTAGATCCCATTTGTTTATATTTGCTTTTATTTCCAGTATTCTGGGAGGCGGATCATTGAGGATCCTGCTGTGATTTATGTCGGAGAGTGTTTTGCCTATGTTCTCCTCTAGGAGTTTTATAGTTTCTGGTCTTACATTTAGATCTTTAATCCATTTTGAGTTTATTTTTGTGTGTGGTGTTAGAAAGTGATCTAGTTTCATTCTTTTACAAGTGGTTGACCAGTTTTCCCAGCACCACTTGTTAAAGAGATTGTCTTTACTCCATTGTATATTCTTGCCTCCTTTGTCAAAGATAAGGTGTCCATATGTGTGTGGATTTATCTCTGGGCTTTCTATTTTGTTCCATTGATCTATATTTCTGTCTTTGTGCCAGTACCACACTGTCTTGATGACTGTGGCTTTGTAGTAGAGCCTGAAGTCAGGTAAGTTGATTCCTCCAGTTCCATTCTTCTTTCTCAAAATTGCTTTGGCTATTCGAGGTTTTTTGTATTTCCATACAAATCTTGAAATTATTTGTTCTAGTTCTGTGAAAAATACCGCTGGTAGCTTGATAGGGATTGCATTGAATCTGTAGATTGCTTTGGGTAATATATTCATTTTCACTATATTGATTCTTCCAATCCATGAACATGGTATATTTCTCCATCTATTAGTGTCCTCTTTGATTTCTTTCATCAGTGTTTTATAGTTTTCTATATATAAGTCTTTAGTTTCTTTAGGTAGATATATTCCTAAGTATTTTATTCTTTTCGTTGCAATGGTGAATGGAATTGTTTCCTTAATTTCGTTTTCTACTTTCTCATTATTAGTGTATAGGAATGCAAGGGATTTCTGTGTGTTGATTTTATATCCTGCAACTTTACTATATTCATTGATTAGCTCTAGTAATTTTCTGGTGGAGTCTTTAGGGTTTTCTATGTAGAGGATCATGTCATCTGCAAACAGTGAGAGTTTTACTTCTTCTTTTCCAATTTGGATTCCTTTTATTTCTTTTTCTGCTCTGATTGCTGTGGCCAAAACTTCCAGAACTATGTTGAATAGTAGCGGTGAAAGTGGACATCCTTGTCTTGTTCCTGACTTTAGGGGAAATGCTTTCAATTTTTCACCATTGAGGATAATGTTTGCTGTGGGTTTGTCATATATAGCTTTTATTATGTTGAGGTATGTTCCTTCTATTCCTGCTTTCTGGAGAGTTTTTATCATAAATGGATGTTGAATTTTATCAAAGGCCTCCTCTGCATCTATTGAGATAATCATATGGCATTTATTTTTCAATTTGTTAATGTGGTGAATTACATTGATTGATTTGCGAATATTGAAGAATCCTTGCATCCCTGGGATAAAGCCTACTTGGTCATGGTGTATGATCTTTTTAATGTGTTGTTGGATTCTGATTGCTAGAATTTTGTTGAGGATTTTTGCATCTATGTTCATCAGTGATATTGGCCTGTAGTTTTCTTTTCTTGTGGCATCTTTGTCAGGTTTTGGTATTAGGGTGATGGTGGCCTCATAGAATGAGTTTGGAAGTTTACCTTCCTCTGCAATTTTCTGGAAGAGTTTGAGTAGGATAGGTGTTAGCTCTTCTGCAACAAGGATATATTATACAGCACAGGTAAATAGAATAACTATTTTGAAGTAATTTTAAGTGGAGTGTAATCTATAAAAACATGGAATTACTAGGTTGTACACTTGCAACTAATATAATTTTATAAATTAACTATTCTTCAATAAAAATAGACAATAAAAAATAATAGAGAATAAATCAAGGAAGCGAAAAAGAGGTCAAATAGAAGAGTAAGTGCACTTTCTTTCACAATTCAGGCTTGGAAAAGATACTGAATGTTAAAGAGAAGAAAACTTAGTTCTTAGAAGAGGTGTGAGTGAACTGGGTCATAGACAAGAAGAAGCTGGTGGAGATGAATCAGAGATACAATACCGGGACATGAAAGCATAAACCAAGGATTGGCATGTAAATGACAACATCCCTAAGCCAGGAAATCACTAAACATTTGGATAAGCAAGCAAACAAAAAAGGTTTCTCAATGTGAGATGCAATTTTTTTAAAGTCTTCAAAGAATTTGTTACAAATATTGCTTCTGTGTTATGTTTTGGTTTTTTGGCCACAGGGCACGTGGGGTCTTACCTCCCCAGTTCGTTTCAGCTCAGTGCAGTCGCTCAGTCATGTCCGACCCCATGAATCGCAGCACTCCTGTCCTCCCTGCTGCTGCTTTTGCTAAGTCGCCTCAGTCATGTCTGACTCTGTGTGACCCCATAGATGGCCTCCCACCTGGCTCCCCCGTCCCTGGGATTCTCCAGGCAAGAACACTGGAGTTGGTTGCCATTTCCTTCTCTAATGCGTGAAAGTGAAGTCGCTCAGTCGTGTCCGACTCTTTGCGACTCCATGAATCGCAGCACGCCAGGCCTCCTTGTCCATCACCAACTCCCGGAGTTCACTCAAACTCATGTCTACCGAGTCGATGATGCCATCCAGCCATCTCATCCTCTGTCGTCCCCTTCTCTTCCTGCCCCCAATCCCTCCCAGCGTCAGAGTCTTTTCCAATGAGTCAGCTCTTCGCATGAGGTGGCCAAAATATTGGAGTTTCAGCTTCAGCATCAGTCCTTCCAATGAACACTCAGGGTTGATCTCCTTCAGAATGGACCGGTTGGATCTCCTTGCAGTTCAAGGGACTCTCAAGAGTCTTCTCCAACACCACAGTTCAAAAGCATCAATTCTTTGGCTCTCAGCTTGCATCACAGTCCAACTCTCACATCCATACAAGACTACTGGAAAAACCATAGCCTTGATTAGACGGACCTTTGTTGGCAAAGTAATATCTCTGCCTTTTAATATGCTATCTAGGCTGGTCATAACTTTCCTTCCAAGGAGTAAGTGTCTTTATTTCATGGCTGAAATCACCATCTGCAGTGATTCTGGAGCCCCCCAAAATAAAGTCTGACACTGTTTCCACTGTTTCCCCATCTATTTCCCATCTCCCCAGTCAGGTATCAAATGTGCACTGCTTGCATTGGAAGGCAATCTTAACCCCTAGACTGCCAGGGAAGGCCAAAGATGGCTAGTTTTTTAAACAACGGATGATACTGGCCTTTCTCCCCACTCTTATCTATGAAAATAAATTCTAGCTTTATCTAGTTGGTTCCCTATCCCTCTGGTCCCACCACCACAGTTCTACTGGTCTTCAAAAATGGTCCTGTCTTGTTCCTCTTGTCTTTGGAGCTTTCATGATGAACTATTAAAAGAAGAAATGTGGGCCCAAAGAGAACAATTTGAGTACTAGAGTGGCTTGAGAATCAAAACTTTCATGGAGGACTTTCAGAGGAATTTTGGAAGGAGGGGCATGGAAACTACAATATGAGAATGATGCTGATGAAGTGGGGAAGGAGAATTTTAAGCACTGCGGTATAAATATGCCACCTTCATGGACTTTAAGAAATATATATGAAGAGTTTAAATTACTTTAAAATGATCTATTTGGTCGTGACTCCATTACTGATCTGGGCCTGGACCTTGTGGACTATGACTCTATAAACAGTGCATTTGCCTGTACAAAAGTCCTCAGTTTAATTCGACAGCTGTGCATGTATCTTGCTGAAGCTGCAGTGAAGAGATGGAGTCTTCACAGAGGTTTGGGTTGTGAACAAGGAAGCATGAAGTGAAGTCACTCAGTCGTGTCCGACTCTTTGCAACCCTGTGGACTGAAGCCTACCAGGCTCCTCCGTCCATGGGATTTTCCAAGCAAGAGTACTGGAGTGGATTGCCATTGCTTTTTCCAGTGGATCTTCATAGTACAGATCAAATTATTAACTTGCTTTCATTAATTGTTGTTGAGCATATATTTCATGATAATAGTTTCTTCTCTGCCTTGTGTCTTGAATATGAAAGGCTAACAGCTTTAATTGGTTAATTTCTGACTTCACTTACTCTATTTTTCTCAACTCTACATTCTTACAGACAGGAATTTTCAAAGACATGGCCTCTACAGATAAGGAGCTACTTTGTAGATTTTGAAAATTTTATTTTTCATAAATTTTGTTGTTCATCTCAACCAGAGTTTGTTCTCTCCTTCCACACCTAGATTTCAGACACACAGACACGTCAACCTACACTTAACCAGGCCTGNTGGCAAAGTAATATCTCTGCCTTTTAATATGCTATCTAGGCTGGTCATAACTTTCCTTCCAAGGAGTAAGTGTCTTTATTTCATGGCTGAAATCACCATCTGCAGTGATTCTGGAGCCCCCCAAAATAAAGTCTGACACTGTTTCCACTGTTTCCCCATCTATTTCCCATCTCCCCAATCAGGTATCAAATGTGCACTGCTTGCATTGGAAGGCAATCTTAACCCCTAGACTGCCAGGGAAGGCCAAAGATGGCTAGTTTTTTAAACAACGGATGATACTGGCCTTTCTCCCCACTCTTATCTATGAAAATAAATTCTAGCTTTATCTAGTTGGTTCCCTATCCCTCTGGTCCCACCACCACAGTTCTACTGGTCTTCAAAAATGGTCCTGTCTTGTTCCTCTTGTCTTTGGAGCTTTCATGATGAACTATTAAAAGAAGAAATGTGGGCCCAAAGAGAACAATTTGAGTACTAGAGTGGCTTGAGAATCAAAACTTTCATGGAGGACTTTCAGAGGAATTTTGGAAGGAGGGGCATGGAAACTACAATATGAGAATGATGCTGATGAAGTGGGGAAGGAGAATTTTAAGCACTGCGGTATAAATATGCCACCTTCATGGACTTTAAGAAATATATATGAAGAGTTTAAATTACTTTAAAATGATCTATTTGGTCGTGACTCCATTACTGATCTGGGCCTGGACCTTGTGGACTATGACTCTATAAACAGTGCATTTGCCTGTACAAAAGTCCTCAGTTTAATTCGACAGCTGTGCATGTATCTTGCTGAAGCTGCAGTGAAGAGATGGAGTCTTCACAGAGGTTTGGGTTGTGAACAAGGAAGCATGAAGTGAAGTCACTCAGTCGTGTCCGACTCTTTGCAACCCTGTGGACTGAAGCCTACCAGGCTCCTCCGTCCATGGGATTTTCCAAGCAAGAGTACTGGAGTGGATTGCCATTGCTTTTTCCAGCAGATCTTCATAGTACAGATCAAATTATTAACTTGCTTTCATTAATTGTCGAGCATATCTTTCATGATAATAGTTTCTTCTCTGCCTTGTGTCTTGAATATGAAAGGCTAACAGCTTTAATTGGTTAATTTCTGACTTCACTTACTCTATTTTTCTCAACTCTACATTCTTACAGACAGGAATTTTCAAAGACATGGCCTCTACAGATAAGGAGCTACTTTGTAGATTTTGAAAATTTTATTTTTCATAAATTTTGTTGTTCATCTCAACCAGAGTTTGTTCTCTCCTTCCACACCTAGATTTCAGACACACAGACACGTCAACCTACACTTAACCAGGCCTGATGAAGATGGGACTGCCTGTCCTGTGCTCCTCTCTCCCTTTCCCCATCTCTGTTTTTCTCTTTCTATTACACACGCACACACACACACAAACACACACTTAATGGCATAACGGAAAAGGTGGCAATAAGAGACTTTTATAACGCATTTCCCTCTGCTAAAGACAAAGAGCTGATGGCACTTCCTATTTGAGCCTTGCAGTTTCAGTCTGAAACTGTATGAAAAGATACTGTAATTTAAAAATAATTAGTAAAGGCCTGGATGCTCAAGCAAAATGTACCTTGAATACTGCCGCAGTCTGAACTGAGTAAGTTTGATAAGAGATCTAGCTACAGTGAAAGAGCCTAGCTTCCAATGTCTGTATTTATAACTTATTATAATAGTATGTATCTATGTGTGTCTGCATGCTCTGCCATGTCTGACTCTTTGCAATCCTGTGGACTGTAGCCTGTCAGGCTCCTCTGTCCATGGGATTTTTCCAGTCAAGAATTTTGAAGTGGGTTGCCATTTCCTCCAGGGGATCTTCCTGATCTCTCTTGCATGTTCTGCTTTGGCAGGTGAATTCTTTACCACTGTGCTAATCTCAAATTTGTAATGACTTTTAATGTCATTACATTAAAAGGGGAACCACAGCATTGAATAAGTATCAGGTGAGCCCTGCTGGAGAAGCAGTTATTCAGAGAAGTGCCTGATCAGGCCCAGCCCAGAGAGTTTTGCAAACTTTGTTCTCTAACAGCAACATCTAGCGTAGAGTAGCCTTCCCATTAGCTAGGTGTCAAAGAAAAACCAGAGCTGGATGGTAGTTGAGGCTGTAAAAACAGATTTTATTTTTTAAAAAAGAAAAAGCTATTGCAATTGGTGAAAGAGACGTTAGCAAAGAACTGGTTGAATTCTGAATATAACCGGAAAAATGAGAATTTTTTCCAGGGAGCAACCTGGGGATTGGTGGATGGAAAATTACTGAGGGGAACTATCAGGAGTAAGGGGGAATTCTAGCTACACTGATTTAATAGGATTCTTGGGAAAAGTGAGGCCAGGGTGATCTGACAGAACTTGGGGAATGGTGAAGGATGAGGAACTTGACTTGATGTTAACGGTAATCAGATATGGAGGAAGGGGAATTCTGCCTAAACCCATTTAGTAGGATTCTTGCTAAAGTTAGAAATAAAAGGATGAACACTGAGGCCCAAAACTCAAGGTCTAGGTGAAGAAGAGCCTGACTAAATTTCAGTCATGGAGGGAATCTTTGTCAGTAAAAATTGGACAAGTTATCTGCACCCATGTTCTGTGACCCAGCTGTTTGGTTTCAAACGGTAAACATCGAGCTGTTCCTGAGTTTACCCTTTCCATTAGTTCCAAACATAAAGTCAAACTCTATTATTTTCTTTGGGCTTTTGATAATGGATATAAAATTTCCTCCAGTTTTGTCTGTAATGTATTTTATAAACACATAATTTGTTATTAGAGATTTCTTCTCCTTTCAATTCTGTTACACAACTAAACCCTTCTGAAGATGTTAAGACCAATTTATCTGCATATGAGAAATACTAATAAAAAAAAACTGTGTTCCCCCAAGTTTTTGCTTTTCCGCGATTGTAGACTAGTCAACCCAACTAGTCAACTACTCTCTCTGACAAGAGTCTTTCTTTACACTCACATTCCTGATTCTCCTGGGAAGTCCCACAGAGGCCCCATCAGAAATTTTCCCTGAGGTATGCTCCGCAAGTTACTCATCACACATCTTCAAAAATACAATCGTTGGCCTCAGTCTTGATTTTAATTAAAAATCACTTTCAGCAAGATGATTTTCTACCTGGACAATTAAGAATTTGTGGAATAGCTTTAGAGAGAGTTCTCGGGCTTCTGTCAGTCTTGGGCAGGTGCAGAGCTCTGACCCCTGCCTTTTGGTTAAGGTACCACTACAGCACCATCACAACTTTAGGAACCCTTGTTAAGAGAGAGATATAGTCACAAATTATCCTTTTATTCCTGAGAGCAAGCAATTCAAACCCCAGAGGCTTTAGGTTCTCCAAACAGAAGACCTGTGGGTAGGAGACACCTTTGTTCAGCTGAACTAGAAGCATAATCTCTCACTCTGACCATTCTTTTACTAAGACTGTGTCTGTGTGTCTCTCTAGTTTTGCTTTTCAAGGCAACTTACTTTTCCGTTAGTCTTTCTGTTTCTCCCATTTCCAATTTCCTTCTGTACATGATTTTTCTGGAAAGAATAAATGCCACCATGACACTTGATTATGACCTCTATACTTCTATTCAGTAGGGAGCCAGGCCATTCTGAAATCCATAGTATTTTCTTACACTGAATTTTTCTGGCTTACATCAGTATTTTCCACTTCTTGCAAGGATACGAGGCTGTGACATTCTATTTAAGCTGAGAGAGGTTTGAGTATGAAGGTTTAATCTAATGGATGGGCATCTTCTCAGCTCGCATTCTGAGGTAAAGGTCTTTAGATTCTCAGTGAAGAATTAGGACTTGTGAGCTCTGAGAGACTGAGGCCTTCTACAGAGTCCACCAGTATAAGGGATCTATGAGTTACTCAGATTATTTCAGTCACCTCTGAGTAAGAGACTACTTCTCTCCTTTGTGGTTAACATGACATTGATGAGTCATTTGAGTGACATATTTCTTTCTAAAGTGATATTTCCATTTTCCTAACAGATTTATAAAACAAGTACCTTTTTGGTACATGTCTTTTGTATCGCATGGAAATTATATATATTTTATATTAGTTTCTTCTGAAAGAGTTTATTTTTCTGTTACTAAAATTGTCATATGTTTGATTTAAATACCATTATTAATTCCTTTATTTTAAAAACTATGACATATATTGTTTGGTCAATTTCCAATTTGAAAAATTATTTTTAAAACTACTTATTTAATAAAATTATAACCTTTTTGCTACTTTTGACAAAAAAAATTTATTTCCCATTTTATCAAATAATGAAAACTGAACAAATGCTAACAGCTGCTAAGCCATCAACTTTCTGCTTATGCTGTACAAAACATACAATTTTAAACAGGCAGACATATGGGCTTTAGATCATGTTTATGTAGGCATTTGTGAATTAAATTCAAAAAGTGCTCTGTCTCAGGTTATAACTATATCTTTCACCTTAGGGCAATCCATACAAATTAACACATTAGGTTTTTGTAGAGTTGGTATGTTCCACTTAATGAGAGAATATTTTGCAGTTACTAGAAAATATATATTTTTTTGATGGTGGTGGTATTTGGTTTATATTGAGGTATAATTTGCATATAATGCAAATCATTCTTTTTGCATTTTGAAAAATGCACCCCAATCAAGATAGAGTACAGTTCCACCCTCATTCCAAGTTCACTTAAGTACCTTATGTCATTATCCTTTTGTCTCAGACTGAGTCCCTGGTATACATAACCTGTGACTAATTTGTTTTCTGTCCCTGTAGTTTTGCCATTTTCAGAATGCCATGTAAACAGAATCAGACATTATGTACTTTTTTGAGTCAGATCTTTTTTTGACTTATCATAATAGATTTAGATTCATTGATGTTTTTGTGTTTATCAGAAGAGTATTCCCTTGAATAGCTGAGTGGTATTCCATTGATGGGTGTACCACGGTTTGTTAACTCATTCATCAGCTGAAGGTGATAGTGCTTGTTTCCAATTTTTGGTAATTATAGAAAACTGTTCTAAACAGTTAATTTATTCTTCTTGTCTTCTTAAATATCAAATTGAGTGAGGTGAATTCATAGAAATGACTATGGTATAACAAGAAACTCCTATCAAAGCGCTACAAGATAGCTTCCTTGGAGATATTTTCCTCAACATGCAATGTATTACCTATGATCAAGGTATAGGTAAATATTTCTTATCTGATATATTTGTCATTTAAGAATTCTTTACCATGGTGACTTCGGTCTGATCCATTTGGGACTCAGTTGGCCTCAGATTACATAGTGTGTATATACTTTATTAAAATCATTCCATCTTTGCTTTTAAAAAAAAACAAATAATATGATAGGAATCAGAAGATATTTAGCTAGGTAAAACACAACTTAATGACAAAGTGATCAAGATGCATAAAATAAAAGAAGGACAGTGTATGCTTTTTCTAACAGCAGTTGACCGAGACTAAATTAAATCAGCTCTATATGAGGCAATGGAGACGAATGGGAGAGATTAATTTCTATGTGTTTATGGGATGGGGTCTATATCTTCTCAGCTGGGTAGTACACCATATCATCCAGTACTTTGTGCATAACGGTTTCAGTTAATGAAAAAAATAGTGCATCAATATGTGTTCATATATATTGAGAGCCCAAGGAAGAAACATCAATATACCATATTATACTTCACTCTACTTTATTTCCCACATTAAGAAATCACACTTTTTGACTTACTAAATATTTTTCTATCTTCTTCTTTCTGTTTTAAATCTCCAACTTTATAGACACATAGCAAGTCCAGGAAAATAAAAGGATGTATTTTATTAACTAAGCTTACAAACTTTTAACATGCCTCTTGATGAGTTCTTTTGGAGAAATTCTTTCATGGTGAAAATATATATATAATTTAAAAATTATGAGAATGGGATTTATAAATGAAAGACAATTACAAAAAATTAGGAGTTTTGTGATATTCAGGATATATAATATAATTTTTTTCCTTTGAAGCTAAAGTTGCTTTTATTTATCATTTGTTGAAAACTATTTTCTCCCACAAAGTTAATATTGAGCATATATTTTAAAAAAGGGAGTAAAATAAAGAGCTTTCTTGGTCTACCATGAATTTGTTTTAGACAAATTGATCATTAAGGGAAATACTTATAACCAAACTAGCTATAGGTGAGTTCCTTAGAAAGCCATGGGTTTCACAGATATGGGATTAATACTTGAAATCTTTATTGCAAAAAATAGTAATTAGGCTGAAATAACTTTGAAAAACTTATTATATAGAAATAAATATTATCAGTTTGTAAATATTTGCACATAAGAATATTTATTGAAAGATTTAAATGGTCTAAAACTATATAAATTTGAGTGTTATTACTAGAAGAATGGATAATTAATTTTAGTACTTCCACACAACACAGCTACTCAGAAGTATGAATTCTATTTGTATTTATCGACTCAGAGGCACGTATATGATGTATTTTTTTCAAACTTTAAACTTTTTGTTTTGTTTTGGGGTGTAGCCGATTAACAATGTTGTGGTAGTTTCAGGTGAACAGTGAAGAGACTCAGCCATTCTCTTCCCAAAGCCCCTCCCAGAGCACCATGTACTATACGATAGGTCCTTGCTGATTATCCATTTTAAATACAGCAGTGTGTACATGACCTTCCCAGAGTCCCTAACTATCCCCTCTCCCTAACAACCATAGGTTTGTTTTCGAAGTCTGTGTGTCTCTTTCTCTAAGTTCGTTTGTATCATCTCTTTTACATTCCACATATAAGAGACATTATACAATATTTCCCTTCTCTGTCTGACTTACTTTGTTCAGTGTGACACTCTTTAGGTTCATCCATATTGCTGCAAATGGCACTATTTCATTCTTTTTAATGGCTAAGTAATACTCCATTGTTTATATATACCACATCTTTATCCGTTCCTCTGTAGGTGGGCAATTAGGTTGGTTCCATGACTTGGCTATTGTGAACAGTGCTGCAATGATCAATGGGGTGCATATATCCTTTGGGATCATGTTTTCTTCTGGGTATATGCCCAGAAGTGGGATTGTAGGGTCATATGGTAATTCTATTTTTAGTTTTTTAAGGAAACTCCATAGTGTTCTCCATAGTGGCTGTACCAATTTACATTCCCATCAACAGTGTAGGACACTTCTCTCGACACCCTTTCCAGCATTTGTTGTTTATGGGTGTTTTGATGATAGACATTCTGACCGGTGCGAGGTGATATCCCATTGTAGTTTTGATTTGCATTTCTCTAATAACCAATGATGTTGAACATCTTTTCCTGTGCTTATTGGCTCTAGGTATGCCCTCTTTAGAGAAATGTCTATTCAGGTCGTCCACCCATATTTTGAGTGGGTTGTTTGTTTTGATGCTGTTAAGCATCATAAGGTGTTTGTAACTTCTGGAGACTAATAAATTATTGGTCACATCACTTGCAAATATTTTCTCCCAATCTGTAGGTTGTCTTTTCATTCTGTTTATTGTTTTCTTTGCTGTATGTGATGCATTTTTAAAGGAAACATTCAATTGCATTTAATGAATAAAGTGTTACTCTATTTTTTTTAAAACAACTCACAAAACCTATGTGTCAATGACAGAGAGAGAGGTGAAAGACAGAAACAGAAAGAGAGAGAGACCAAGAAAGAGAAGAGAAGGAGAGAGCAGCTGTGATTTTGCACTGGTTTGTGTGATCATGTGGAAATGCAGGTGACCTCTGCAGAAGGTATGTGGGCAGAAAGGTATTTAAAACATGAGGTAGTGTATCTTCCTCTATTTTTGTATAACTATTGCTTGGCTCAGTTGCTATAATAGATACATGTTCCTGTTATAATTTACCAATAGTTAGCAAAATTAAAATTTTAAATTGCTATTTGAGCAAACAGCAGCTTTCTCCTCATTTCATCTAGACCTTTTTTTCCTACAGCAAATTTATGACTAATCAAGCAAGAGTTCTTAATAACTAACTGCTTTTGGTAATTTAAAGACTCCCTTGCTTAGAGGCTGAACAAATGTCCTCCCAAGTTCCTTCTGATTTGGCACATAAACTTATATTCATGTGAACATTTATTCATCTATATTAAATGATATGAAAATATATGGCATATTTTAGCCCCAAATATTTTTCTCCCATTTAATCTGTTGATCTCTGTAGAATTAGTATTTTTAACTTGAATCAAGTGAATGGTTGACTTTTAAGAAGCTTCTATCTAGAAAATTTCCATGAATATATATATATATATATCTGATGCTAGTGCTAAGTCACTTATAGTCACATCTAACTTTTTGTGACTCCATAAACTGTGGCTCACCAGGCCCCTCTGTCCATGGGATTCTTCAGGCAAGAAAACTGGAGTGGGTTGCCATTTCCTTCTCCAATATATATATATGCACAAATATATACATATATATGCACATATATATATATATGCACAAATTGAGATTTACAAATTGCAATAGAAACAAAGATGATATGAAAAAATAAAGAAGCTAGTTGCCATTTTAAAGGCAATACTGTTTGCTAATCTGAAAATTACATTTATAACTTTTCAATTGCTTCTTGATTTCTGTCATGCTTGCTTGGTTTGTTATATGTAATATTTTCTTCCTATCTCAAAACTTTTGTAAGCCACCTTCTTACAGTAAAAATGAAGGTTGAGGTCAGGAAGTAGAAGGCACTAGAGATGATTTCCTATAGCATTTTAAATTAACCATGGAATGAAATGGAAGTATTCTGCAAAGAAAAGTAGAGCTGTGTTATTCTCTTCCTTATCACACCAAGTGACCACAACTATGCAATTACAACAAAATCTAGTAAATATTTCAAAGATTTTCCCTTCTGAAACTGAACTTTGAGAGACAAGAATCAGATTTCCATGTTTCATAAATATTCATGATCTTCACAAATTCATAAATTTTCATTCATAAATATCATCTATCTAACCATATTCAGTAATTCGATAGATGTAGATTTAAAAATCTCCTTGTAAATGTTTTCTGTAAATAACCCAAGTATAATAAGCAAATGATTGCTACTGCAACCTTGGGTGATAAAGAGAAAATAAAAGTACCTTGTCTTCTCCCTTCCCTTGCTTTCCAGGAAATTTAGAGATGCAAATATTCTCTGTATGTTATATTCCTATATATATATGTGGGCATTCTATTTATTGTGGAAGAAGGTGGGATGTGATACAGTTATCAAGTGGTGCTTGGTATGTAAGAAACCAATTTAGGAAGATCTGCTTCTGTATGTCTACAGCTATAGGTTCTGGTAACTTACAGAATGGCCTGATAGGAGACTCTAATCACATGGACACTTGTCTCTTCTCCTCTCATTCCTATGCAGAGATGTTGATGAGTTAGCTTCTGTAAGCTCAGCTTCATCATTGTTGATTGTGGTGCCTATTTCACAGGGTTGTGAAGGAGATTACATAAAGAGTGGCTTGCAAAGTATTCAGCAAAGGGCCTGGCACAAAGTGAGTAGTCTGCATATGTTGACCATTAATGATATAAAGTATATTCAAGCTCATTTTTTTAATCCACTGAGCTAGAAATATTGTTTTATTCTTTTTTTTTTTTGCTTTCATTTTTCTGGTCCACATTCAAAAAAATCAATGTAAGACCAAGATAATTTAAACAAAAGTTTAGCTAAGTCTCAGACCAATTAGACCAAGAAAACTTGTGATTCTGAAGGAAACATAATGGGAAATGCACTTCTGAACTGCCATGGTTCTTAAGAAGTAGTCAAAGGAGAGAGCATCAAAGGAAAATAACCAGAGAGGACGCCACTCAAAGCTTCTGGAAGACAGAAATAGCAGTTGCAGGTGATTTCAACCAATCTTCAAATTTTCTTTCTTGAAACTGCCACTATGAGGACTGAGAAAGTGGTTTTACGAAGTAATTTTTTACCTCTGCCCCTAATAGCTGATTGCTGTGAATCATCAAAAGATGCAAGAGAGGTGAAAAGGTAAAAGGGAAAAAAAAGTAAAAGGTGAGAGGGAAACTATTAATTTTGTATTATTGTAAGCTTATAAAAGCAGCTTCATTTAAAAAAATGCCCAAGATTGAAGGAGAAGAAAGAGTGCTTGTTAATCAACTAAAATGTGCTAAGCACTCAGGTAGGTGGTTTGTATATACATATAACATTGACTTCATCATTTCATTAATCTCACAAAGATGCTTAGTTATGATAGGGTAGGTTATCCTGTGATAACAGCTCTCAGTGCCTTAAATGTAGCAAGATTCTAGGTTTGTTAATTCTGAAAAGCAGCCTTTTCCACATAATGGCTCATATTTGCAATTCCATATCATATCAATACATCCTTCTAAATTGAAAAGAAAGATACTTTGTAAAGTTGCATAATGCCACTTAATGTGTCTTCCCAGAAATGACATATTATATTTGCACTCACATTTCATTGGCCAAAGTGAATTACATCAGCCTGTGTCACTTCAATGGGGAGCAGAATGCAATTTCTTCATATGCCCCAAAGCAGGAGACTCAGAAATTCTGGTGAGCAGATGTCTATCACAAAAAGGGACTTCTTATTTTGAAGGTAAAAAATCTGACATTCAGAGACACTCGCAACTTAGGCAAAAATCACTCTTTTTGTTTGATATATTGGAATGTAAAACTCCTAAATTTATATTATTTTCCATTGTGATGTTTTGTTTGACATATATTCACTATTGCATTGATATCAATGTTATACACAGAACAAACATATTTTCTACTTATTAATGTAAAAGTAAGCATTATAAGTTATCCCATAGCTAAATCACACAGAGAACTGCCAATTATTGTGAAAACTACTAATATCATATTCATGGACTTTGGAAGGAGTTATTCTTATCTGCTATTGATTCTGAGATCAAAAAGTTTCGATCTTGCAGTGTCTCTGTGTTTTTTATTTGTTTTGGTTTTTGTTTTTGAAAAGGATTTTAGCACTTGTGTGTCCTGAAGGAACCTCTCTTATACACTTACAGCTTAGTAAGATCCATGGCATGCAGTTCAAAGAAATTGCACCAATTAGGCTAAGAACATTTTCCAGATTCAAGGAAGCCCTCTCCACATTTGAGCATAGTCTGAGGATCAGTGGAGATGGTAGTTCAAAGGGACTAGTCAGTTTAGTAAAATAAGTACCTTGGTTACCCATTAAATTTGCCTTTGTAAATAAAGTACAGTGAGTTTCCCTTTGATCTTATGAAGATAGTCCTGCGTGCTATACATAGCACAGAGATGAAAGTAGACGAGACTGCTTAAAATGAAATATGCTACTGAGTGATATAAAGCTTTCAAACTCTTGAGCAGAAGCAGAAGTAATCTTGTAATGTCCTTGTTTGCAGTATTTTCATAGGGCATTTGGTGTTAATTTCAGTTATTTTCTTATTAAAATGAATAAACAACTGACACTATAGGGAAAATGTTACAGAGCATTAAGCATAAATATGATCAATGATTTATGAAAGGCTGCATGTATTTGTTTCCATTTCTTCAAAGTAGCATCTAGCTTTCATATTGTCTCATCAAGAATCCCTTATCACTCTCCTCTTTGATCAGGACATTTATTTATTTTTTAAATAAAAATGTCTATATATATAAAATTTTTAATTTTATTTTTTAATTTAATAAAATTTTCTATATATGTTAAAAATTTAATTCCATTTTTAAAATTTAATAAAAATTTCTATATTTCTATAGAAATTTTAATTTTTAATCTAATTTTTGACATGATTTTCTTATTATCAATAGAGAATGGTGCATTAAAACTTAGAAAAATAAGGAAAATTAGATGTTGTAGTTTCCGTTTTAATAAACCACTACAAGCTTCTGGTAGATTTTCTCTAGTGCACTTCTCTTCTCAAATGTCAAGTTTTATGCTAGTTTTTAACAAATCCAGGCCAAGGTTTTTGCTAATATTTAGCTTATATTCTAAGTACTGGCATTTTAATAGAGGTTTTGAACCCAAAGGAATGAATCTCTCTTGGAGGAATTNAAAATTAGATGTTGTAGTTTCCGTTTTAATAAACCACTACAAGCTTCTGGTAGATTTTCTCTAGTGCACTTCTCTTCTCAAATGTCAAGTTTTATGCTAGTTTTTAACAAATCCAGGCCAAGGTTTTTGCTAATATTTAGCTTATATTCTAAGTACTGGCATTTTAATAGAGGTTTTGAACCCAAAGGAATGAATCTCTCTTGGAGGAATTTTCAACACAAGTGATAGATGGAGTGTAAGGGGTGGTCTGAATAGGGTGTAGTGATGAGCTCGCACTGGCATTCCAGTCACTGTTTGGAAAGCTAACCCTGGTTGAAATATATACATAATATGTACAATAATTCTTACTCTGGCTTTGTGGCAGTCTGATTATATTGTCTTCTTAAAAGTTTATTGGCTAAAATTTATTTTATTAAATCTTTAAATTATCTATAAAGTTTGGGCTTTCAAGAGTTATGTGATTTTACTTTATTTGACATTAAAAAAAATTACCTAGTTTTTGACTGTCATAAGGTGGCTCAGATGGTAAAGAACCTGTCTGCAATGCAGGAGACCCAGCTTCAATCCCTGGGGTGGGAAGATATCCTGGGGAGGGAAATGGCTACCCATGCCAGTATTCTTGCTAGGAGAATTCCCCGGAAAGAGGAGCCTGGTGAGCTCCAATCCGTGGGGCTGCAAAGAGTCAGACACTACAGAGTCTTTCACACTTTCGAGTGTAAACAATGGTTTCCATTTTTTGTTTAGAAGTTATTTTTAATAAATTCAGCTTATGCTCACATTTGATTATGTGTTTTCTGATGATTAAAAGAAATTTCTCTATGTATCTTTTTTAAATTAGAAGGAAATTATATATGGATAAACAGAGAATTAGCAGATTACATTTCTGTATCTTCAAGCCAGCTACTGTAGGCAGAATGATGGCCACCCAAACATGTTCCTGGTCTAATTCCTGGAGCCTGTTACTATCTGTGTTATCTTACCTGGATAAAGCTACTTTGAAGATATAGTTAATCTTAAGGACCTTGAGAAGGGGACAACTGGATTATCCAAGTGGGTCCAACCCAATCATCCGAATCCTTTTAAGAACCTCTCAGGCTGAGGAGAGAATTGGAAGGAAGGATGGTTAGAGAGATGGAGGAAGTGAGCTATAAACCACCAAGGATGTATAGTCTTTAGAAGCTGAAAAACACAAAGAAATGGATGATCTTACAGAACTCAAGAAAGGCATGCAGCCCTGCAAAAATCCTGATTGCAACCTAGGAGATCTGTGTTAGACTTCTGAGTTCCATGATTGTAAGATAATAAATTGGTGCTATTTTAAGTCATTTAGTTCACAGTCATTTGTTACAGCAGCAATAGAAAAATAATACAGATTTTAGTACCAGAAGTGAGATTTGAACCCATGTAACGCATCACCAACTCGATGGACATGAGTCTGAGTGAACTCCGGGAGCTGGTGATGGACAGGGAGGCTTGGCGGGCTGTGATTCATGGGATCGCAAAGAGTCAGACACGACTGAGCGACTGAAATGAACTGAACTGAACTGAAATGAACGCACAATATACCAGATATTACTGCTTCTTCAACTGGAGAAAAAAAATGTTTCAGAATACAATTTAATAATAAATATGAAAAAGCAATGCTACATGTATAATTTTATTGAATAACTTTGTGTGTAAGACATGCATCTTTTTGATTCACAATGAAAATGGTACTTTATTGATTTTTCTAATTATATGAATACTATGAGAACAATTCAGGAAAAAACTTCCAAATATAAACAAACCAAAACCCATCTGAATTCTCTGCATTTGGAGAGATCATCTATTGATTTTTTGATGGCTGCTTTTTAAACATCTCTATTTTCATACATAAACTCTCATATATAAAATTTTACATAAATGGAATCATCACACTTGCCATTTTTATCATGAATAAGTTATTTTTTATTTTTGAAATGTATTATTCATATATAATATATTAAAATATATAACTAGTGTATGCATAATAACAAGAAACACCTCTGTACCCAACAATGCAGATTAACTGTACTTGGAAAGGCCCCTGTGCTCCATACCAGTTTCATTTCCCCACCTCTACTCCCAGAAGTAACCATTTTTTGACTTTTATTTTAACCCTTCCTTGATGGACAGGGAAGCCTGGTGTGCTGCCATCCATGGGGTCACAAAGAGTTGAATGTGACTGAGTGACTGATCTGAACTGCTGAAAAATAAGCTCAGCACTCATGTATTTATTACTAAACAATTATTATTTTTTTAATTAAAAAAAATTAAGCAGGAAGCTAGACTTATCTATAAAAAGAAAGCAATTACTACTATTAAATGAAGGTTCCCAGGAGAATGTAACAGAAAAGTACCTGTCTGCCTTGTGGTGGGGTTTTATCTCCGTGGAGTCTATTCAGTACTTCTTTTATGATTCTGGTGGGACTGTGTTATCCTTCATGAATTTGGAATTGAGGGAATTAAGACTGAGATATAATAGTGGATGAGAGTAGAGACATGCAAAGTGTTTTGAAAGGCAGAAAGCTTTCAGGCCCATGAGACTTGACATCAACTTGATTTCTTATGTTAATAGAATATATATATATAAAAACAACTACAGATGAGAAAAGTGATTGATCTACAATAGAAATGTGGGAAAATGAGAATCTTTGTCATGGGCTGTACCATCCTGCCTCCATCAGGGTAGATGCTGTCCTGATGTAACCCTCTCCAGCCCTTTCACAGAGCCGAGCAATTCTTCATGTGAAGACGGTTGTTGCTAGAGCTAACAGGGCACTTATTCCCTATTGTGTAGGTAGAACTGAGGAGGATTCCTGAAGAGACATCCTGTTTTTTCTTTTCCTTGTTTCCTTCTTCCCACAGGAGGAGAAATGTCTTATCTAGTAAGAGAAGATGGAAGAGAGAGACGTCTTTGTTCTCCCTCGTCTCTTTCCTACAATCCAATGTTTTTATACCTAGATGTGAATACCTTTACTTGTCTTAGAACTCAGGAAAGTAAAATCCAACTGAGAAGCAAGGCCACCTGGGCGGAAGTTAGAGACTCTAACCTGACTTGAATGTGATTCACTTCTAATGGATATGAGCCACATGAAGTTTTTTTTCTTTCATTGTGGAAGTCCTTATTATAAACTTCTGTAATCCACCTGGTTCAGTACATTCTAGCCCTGTCACAGACAGGATCTAGATTTATCCCAGGACTTGTTTGAGGTCACTGAGCAGATGAGAAGGCAGCTCCAAAAATGGTATGGGGATGTAACCCTCAAAATTTTGTGAGGTAGTATGTTTCCTTTGTGGTAAAGTTTTCATATCTGGGAGGTGTAGAATTAACTGTAGAAACGTTGAAAAGAACCAAAATGTAATATTACTACTTTTACATTAATTAAAGTGTGCATACTTGCTATATTAAGTACATGTAATGCGTAAGAGGCTTTAACCTGTTAGAAAAACAGGTCAACTTTGTAACATTGTTTTAAAATGCCTAACTGAGAAGTGATAGAGGATCATGTGTCTAGACTGAATATAATTAATTTTATAAGAGTATTTGAAGATTTAAAAAACTTGAAACCAGTTTTAACATTCATTTATTAATTTTCTAAGTATTGCTTAAATACTTGAGCAAGTTTGTTAGATAATTTATGTATGCATAGGAAAAAAATGAGCATATTTAATGCACTAGGGCACCTTAAAATGTTTAAAAAGAGTTAAATTAATAAGATTTATAACTGGTCCAGATAGCAACTAAACACCTCCTTTAAAGGGACTGTGAAAATGTGTTATCTTTCTACATGGGATAATAAGGTTTATAAAATGAACTGAAAACTGCAAAGAAGAACAAATCCCTTTTTGCATATAAAGTTAATTGCTCAGTCGTGTCTGACTCTTTGCAACCCCATGGACTGTAGCCTGCCAGGCTCCTCTGGCCATATAGCCTTCTCCAGGCAAGAACATTGGAGGGGGTAGCTATTCCTTTCTCCAGGGGATCTTCCCTACCCAGGGGCTGAACTTAGGTCTCCTGCATTGCAGGCAGATTCTTTACCATCTGAGCCACCAAGGAAGCCCCCTTTTTATATTTAAGTATACTAAATTGATTATTTTAACTAACAGTCTATTAAAGATTTTTTTTTTCTACCTGGGAACCAATCCGGAAGAACCCAGATTCTCATTCAGTAGGAATCACTTTTAGTGTCAGACACAGTTCAAAATCCTGCTATCAAAAAAGTTGAGGTCAATGTCTAGATTAGATAGATTCACTGCTGCTGCTAAGTCACTTCAGTCGTGTCTGACTCTGTGTGACCCCATAGACAGTAGCCACCCAGGCTCCCTCGTCCCTGGGATTCTCCAGGCAAGAACACTGGAGTGGGTTGCCATTTCCTTCTCCAATGCATGAAAGCGAAAAGTGAAAGTGAAGTCACTCAGTCGTGTCCAACTCTCAGTGACCCCATGGACTGCAGCCTGCCAAGCTCCTCCGTCCATGGGATTTTCCAGGCAAGAGTACTGGAGTGGGGTGCCATTGCCTTCTCCTAGGATGCCAACTTAGGATGGCCCTTTGAAAGTTAGGCAGCTGACTTTGAATCTACTACATTCTGACCACATTATGGCCAATTCCTTTCCTTTTCTGGAACTTCTACATTTTTTAATGTCTTATTAAAATAAGTTGTTTCTTTGAAATACTGAGTATTTTAAGTGTGACATATCCTAACGATTAAAGCACACACTTTGCATAATCATTGATTCTTATAGGTCTCAAGCAAGTCAGCTCTGGTAATAATGGAAACAGACTTTAATAATGTAATTTACCTAACTTCCTAACGAGTTTCATGAGTTTGCACTTAAAAGAGCTTTTGTCTCTTCTCTAGGTCTTGTTGTATGAAGCATGAATAGATCACTGGTTATCAATGGCAAGAGTTCTGGAACCAGAGAGATGTTAGCACACTAGGTCTGAGACCTTGGACCAGGTATTCAACCTGTGAGTTTTCTCATCTGTAAACTGAAAATGATAGTATCTACCTTAGATGGTTGTTAGAAAGCTTAGAGATATTATCTGGAAAGAGGCAGTACACAACTGGTCTTGAATGGAATAATACATGTGATTTTTATAGGTAGTGTAAAAACGAGGGAGTGAATGTGTTGTTAGGTGAGAAAGGGTTAATTTCTGCAGTGGGTTGAGTATGTGTGTGTGTTGTGTGTGTGCAGATGAAGGGCCAGCTGCCTTGACAAATATCTGGAAAGAGGCAGTACACAACTGGTCTTGAATGGAATAATACATGTGATTTTTATAGGTAGTGTAAAAACGAGGGAGTGAATGTGTTGTTAGGTGAGAAAGGGTTAATTTCTGCAGTGGGTTGAGTATGTGTGTGTGTTGTGTGTGTGCAGATGAAGGGCCAGCTGCCTTGACAATATGCTGCTGCAGTGAATCATGGCTGGCTGCCAAACGGAGGCTCCAAAGACCCTTGTGCAATGTTAGGCGATGATCTGCAGGGTGTAAATGATACCTTGCAAAAACTCGAACTTCAGACTTCATGGGGTTGGAGCTCTGGCCTTATACAGTCTCCCAGAGATCACATATCCCATATACAGTCAGAGTGAGAAAAATCCCTAAGCCTAGCAATTGTTCCTATGGAGTTTTGGCTGCCTACTTAATTCCTTAAGGTCTCCTTCATTCACCAGTCACATGTCCTAGTGTTAGTTTTCTTCCTATAACCAGTTGATGTTTGTGTTTTGTTTTGTTTTTTAAATCCTGCCCCCAACCATGATTACTCCAGGCAAAATATTATACTTTAAAACTCTTATGGAAATCATAAAAAATGTTATCTTCTACATACTGTTGTGGTTGCTGAAATTCTGAAAGGGGCATTTTATATCCGTCTCCAACTGTAAACAATGTTAAAAGAATCAAACAGAATGATCCAGGAGATAGAGAGAGATAGAAAGAGATCAAAGCTGCTGAGAATATTTGGATGCAAAAAAAGTAAGGTTTTTAAAGAAAGCTATATGAAAGGGAAAAAAGCTCTTCCATCAACAATCTTACTGAAGTCCACAATTTTTCAATTAAGTCTTTGTCTAAATGCACTTTTTATTCAGAAATTTTTTTCAGACCTCAAGGTGTGCATGCAGGATCCTAGTTTCCCGATCAGGGATGGAACTGTGCCCCTTGCTTTGGGAGCACAGACACTCAACCACTGGACAGCCAGGGGAGTCTCTAAAGTCACCTTTTAAATGGAACAACAAAAATGTATATGTATATATATATAAACATAGACACATAGTATGCATGTATGAGTTTTCTGGTCTATTTTAATTTTGAAGACAAAAAAAGTGATCCTCTGGTCCCTATTCCTTTAAATATAGAATAACAGTATAGTTTAGTAAAAAGAACTCACAATTTGAACTAGCTGGATCAGTTTTGTAGTTTATGAAATGGGATAAATTGTTGAACCTCTGAGGTGACTCACCTAGCTTAAAATTCTAGCTCTATCCTTATATTGTCGTGTGGCCTTGGACAAATCTATTTACCGTTAGGAACCTCACTTCCCTTTTCTGTAATGTGTGTGTGTGTGTGAAGTCGCTCAATCGTGTCCGACTCTTTGCGACCCCATAAAAATAAGACAGTAATTTCTACTTTTTTTTTTTTTTTTCTGGAGAGTAGATTGAATGGAGCAAATATCAGTGTGGCAAAGGCTGAGGAGGTAGCCCAGTTGAGAAAGTGCAGCTTTTTTGACTAGGTGAGCAGCATTGAGTGCAGGAAATGAGACAGATTTGCAGTATGTTTTGCAGTAGAATTGTCAGAACTTTCCATTAGAGTGGAAATGAATGGTGATCCCACTTACCGCTTGTTCAGAAGTGATGTAGGGTTCCATTGTTAAGAACTCCATTTTGCACATATGAACTTGACATAACCTGTAGCTGGTTGGATGCTAGAAACTGGAGTTCCCATTAGGGGTGTTCTAGGCTAGAGATGTACTTATAGGAGTCATCAAGATATCAATGCAGTTTAAAGCTTGAGAACTAATTGAGATGGTACAAGACTGTGCTGGGGAGACCGGAGGAAAAGAAAAAGAAGAAAAATAAAGAGACAGACCAGAGTGGGCTCAGGAAATACAGCTGCTCCCCATTCCATCATCCCCCGAGTGCCCTGCAGGGAGAAAGAACTCTTGAAACTAATCCCACTGTCTGTTTCCAGGGTTAATTTAGCGGAGTAAGGAGGGGACAGTAGAGACATATATGAAAGCCTTAAATAGAAGCAGCTGCTGACTCTTCTGAGTAGTAATTTGATGACTATTTATTTAGCTTTAGCAGAATAATTTTGTGGAATAGATGAAACAGTTTAAAATAATCTTATGCTGACAATATATGCCTTTATGTCTTACCAATATTTTACAACTGCATGACTAGATTTACAGAAGGGCATTTCTAGGTATAACTGAGATATTTTTAGAGTTAAAAAAAAGTTGGGTATTCTATATGTTCAATTTGAGCTAGAAATAAGTATATATTTCTGTTAATATTCCAAAGTGCCATATTTATGTTCATGATGAATGATCATTCCTATTTGTGCTTTCCATATTATTATAAAATGAAATAAAGCTATATTGGCAATCTGTGATAGTAAGTGCTTTTTTGGTAAATAGTGGAAAGCAATAATTTCATAAGCCAATGAGAGTTTTGAATGATTATTTTATGAACTAAGAAACTTTTTTTCAATCTTCTGATTTGGCCTGTAAGTTTAGGAACTTTTTTCCCTTTTCTTTCTTCTCTCAGGAATGAAAGAGATGAAAATCTAAAACATCCCTGTTACGGTCTGCACTGAAGTCACTAAGTTAAAAAACAAGTTCAGCAAGTTTTAAAGAAAAGACCTGTTAGTTAAGTAGAAGGCAAATATTTTCATTAGTGCTGAGTGGAAAAGGGAAAGTTTCATGTGACACTTCAGTGTTCAGTCGCTTCTTACCTGAAATACTTTTAACTCAGAGAAGAGAGAGAAAACAAAATGAGGAATTAGAAATGAGAGTTTACATCAGCCAAAAAAACAAAACAAAAAATATTTTCCCACTAAATGCAGAAATAAGAAATGGTACTATTTTATTCAGTATCTCAGGGCTTTTTCAGTTAAATTAGAAAATCAATTTGGGGGGCTATGTTTTTGACTAGGATGGAACAATTAACAATAACTGAGAAGATGCTCAATGTAGTAAGGAAGATAGAGAAAGGAAGTAGGATCCTATAGCCCATCCAATTGTGTGTATGGGGCTTCCCTGGTGGCTTAGAAGGTAAAGAATCTGCCTGCAATGCAGGAGACCTGGGTTTGATCCTTGGGTTGGGAAGATCCCCTTGGAAGATCCCAGGGAACCCCTGGAGGAGGGCATGGCAACCCACTCCAGTATTCTTGCCTGGAGAATCCCCATGGACAGAGGAGCCTGGAAGGCCACATTCCATAGGGCTGCAAAGAGTCAATTATGACTGAGCGACTAACATTTCACATTGTGTGTATGTGATGGAGATCAAAATAAACACCATCTCAAACCTAGATGGTGCCAAGAATGCTTTATTGCTTTATGTAACTTCTAGAAGTGAGGTGATACACCTGGACACAATGCAACTTAACCAAGGCTGCTTCCCCGGTAGCTCAGACAGTAAAGCATCTGCCTACAATGAAGGAGACCTGGGTTCGATCCCTGGGTCGGGAAGATCCCCTGGAGAAGGAAATGGCAATCCAGTCCAGTATTCGTGCCTGGAAAATCCCATGGACTGAGGAGCCTGGTGGGGTCCATGGGGTCGCAAAGAGTTGGACACGACTGCGCGACTTCACTTCACTTCTTCTGGAGGAGGAAGGGGTTTCTCTCCACGGTGGTCCTCATCCTAGGGAACTCAGTTTGAAAAGGGGAGAGAAAGCGGTTTCATTTTATTTTTTAATCATTTTTATTTCTATACTTATTTTTGGCTATGCTGGATTTTCATCACTTTCAGGGCTTTTCTCTAGTTGCTGCTAGAGAAGACTACTCTCTGCTGCAGTGCAGAGGCTTCTCATTGCTTTGGCTTCTTTTGTTATGGAGCACGGACTCTAGGGCCCTTGGGCTTCAGTAGTTGCAGCGCATGGACTCAGCAGTTGCGATTCCTGGGCCCTAGAGCCCAGGCTCAGTAGCTGTGGCACACAGGCTTAGGTGCTCTGTGGCACGTGGGATCTTCCTGGACCAGGAGTTGAACCCGGGTCTTCTGCATTGACAGGCAGATTCTTTACCACTGAGCCCCCAGGGAAGCCGAAAGCTGTTTCATTTTAGACTTGTCCATGTGATTGTTAGTAAGGAGAGATGATCTCTGTTAGAAGTACTATCTTCAATCCAGATCCAAAGGAAGCTTGCACCAGGAAACTAACTCAAAAATTTAGGTGAAAATTTGCCCAGGAAAATACTGTGGTCGCAAACAGCTCTGATCATGAACCTGGTAAATACATTGTTACACTGGCTGGAGGAGGACAAACTCAGCCCTCCACGTGCACACCTTCTTCTACTTCAACCAAGAGAGGAAAGGGAAAACAACACAAGAAGAAGGGAGACACAAGGACAGTGCAGTCATGCTTGCATCATCAGGAGCAGCAGCTCATCTAAATGCAGCACGAAACTGACAATGGAAGTTGAGTCACCACATTGGAGCCTGTATATAGAACAAGTTCTCACCAGGGACTGAGGGGAGATAGGCTGGACCTCACTGAAAGAAAGAAGTGTATAAAAGCTTTCAGTTTAAAAACAAACAGAAGTCTACGGTTATTATTCCTCCCCGCTGTAAATATATTCTTTCATATTGATGAAAAAAGGCAGCAAGCATTCAGAGATTGCACTTGAAAGACTTAATACCATCATGGTCCAGAAAACGACAAAGTAGAACGGATGTTCCGTAGATCCTGGCAGGCAGGTGCTGCCCCAAATTTAATGTTTTATTTTCTAGATGGTGCCAAGCTTGTGGGAGAGTGCGCCGGATGGCTGGGGAGTCAAAACTCAGAGCAGCAGTGATTTCAGGAGCATTTAATATTCTAATAACCAGTAGAGCCATACCCATGCTTGCCAGATGAATATAAACTCTGATGAAATTATACACGAGTTCCCAAATGTTCCCTCCCTCTTGAAAACTTGAATAGAGGGTGTGCAGCATCTTTTTAAAATATTTTGGTTCAATAATGAATCTGAGCATGCTTCCTTGATCATTCATCACACATTTATTTTACTACACATTAATTTTGGTAATAGACAAGCTTTTAAAATTACTTCTTTTGAGAATTTCTACTTCAGATCTCTTACCAAAATTGAATTATTATCAAATGGCTTTTACAGGTCACAAATCAAGATTTCATTCATATATATAAACAACATTTTTTAATGTACAGATGCACTTGAAATATCTCTGGATCTATATACATAAAGATTTGGGAAGAACTCATTTAGCATAGCCTTTCTTTTTTTTTAATAAAATTTTATTTTTACTTTATTTTACTTTACAATACTGTATTGGTTTTGGCATACATTGACATGAATCTGCCATGGGTGTACATAAACTCCCAAATATGATCCCCCCTCCCACCTCCCACCTCATATCATCCCTCCGGATCATCCCCATGCTCCAGCCCCAAGCATCCTGCATCCTGCATCAAACAGACTGGCGATTCGGACATGATAGTATACATATTTCAATCCTGTTCTCCCAAATCATCCCACCGTC
>SJYX01000550.1:0-19877 GCA_006410675.1 Oreotragus oreotragus | reverse complement strand
GGACATCTAGGTTGTTTCCATGTCCTGGCTATTATAAACAGTGCTGCAATGAACATTGGGGTACATGTGTCTCTTTCTATTCTGGTTTCCTCGGTGTGTATGCCCAGCAGTGGGATTGCTGGGTCATAAGGCAGTTCTATTTGCAATTTCTTAAGGAATCTCCACACTGTTCTCCATAGTGGCTGTACTAGTTTGCATTCCCACCAACAGTGTAAGAGGGTTCCCTTTTCTCCACACCCTCTCCAGCATTTATTGCTTGCAGACTTTTGGATCGCAGCCATTCTGACTGGTGTGAAGTGGTACCTCATTGTGGTCTTGATTTGCATTTCTCTGATAATGAGTGATGTTGAGCATCTTTTCATGTGTTTGTTAGCCATCTGTATGTCTTCTTTGGAGAGATGTCTATTTAGTTCTTTGGCCCATTTTTTGATTGGGTCGTTTGTTTTTCTGGAGTTGAGCTACATAAGTTGCTTGTATATTTTTGAGATCAGTTGTTTGTCAGTTGCTTCATTTGCTATTATTTTCTCCCATTCAGAAGGCTGTCTTTTCACCTCAGCACAGCCTTTCTAACCATGGTTTTTAAAAAGCTAATCAGAATAGCAAATAAACTACGATCATAAATTATTTTTAAGTACTAATAGGAAAGATTGATTTTTTTTTTTTTGCCACTGATGCAAACAGGGGAAGAAACTGATTCAGAGGCAAATCAATTGTGCTGCCTGGAGAATCCCAGGGATGGCGGAGCCCAATGGGCTGCCGTCTGTGGGGTCGCACAGAGTCGGACACAACTGAAGCGACTTAGCAGCAGCAGCAGCAGCGTGTCTAGAGTGGATGTCCTGACCATCCAAAAGAATATACACATTAAGTTGCTTTCCATCCTTTAGCTCTCTGTTGATTAAAGACCACATTTTCAGAGGGCTTTACTGGTAGCTCAGCTGGTAAAGAATCTGCCTGAAATGCAGGAGACCCCAGTTCAATTCCTGGGTCAGGAAGATTCCCTGGAGAAGAGATAAGCTGCCCATTCCAGTATTTATGGGCTTCCCTGGTGACTCATGCTAAAGCTGAAACTCCAGTACTCATGCGAAGAAGACTCATTGGAAAAGTCTCTGATGCTGGGAGGGATTAGGGGCAGGAGGAGAAGGGGACGACAGAGGATGAGATGGCTGGATGGCATCACTGACTCAATGGACGTGAATCTGAGTGAACTCCAGGAGTTGGTGATGGACAGGGAGGCCTGGGGTGCTGCGATTCATCGGGTCGCAAAGAGTCAGACACAACTGAGCCTCTGAACTGAACTGAAAGGAACTGAACTGGTGACTCAGATGGTAAAGAATCCACCTGCAATGTGGAAGATCTGGGTTCAGTCCTTGGGTTGGGAAGATCCCCTGGAGGAGGGCATGGTAACCCACTCCAGTATTCTTGCCTGAAGAATCCCCATGGGTAGAAGAGCCTGGAGGGCTATAGTCATTGGCTTTCAATGAGCCGGACATGACTGAGCGATTATGCATACACTTTCCAGAGAGAAGCAAGAACTCAGGAACCTGGGAAAGAGGATAGACTGTCAGTCTTGTTGGGTTCTTCAGCATTTCTCTGGTTATGGGAGAATGGAAAAAAAATATTAGGGAACTTGGAAAATTTTCTCTTTTGGAGAATTATAGTCCTATCTTCAGGTGCTTTATCCCAGAGGGAAAAAGATGCCAGGATCATAGATTGGCTCAGCAATGAGTGGTATGAGTATAAAACCATCTTTGTATTCCTGCTTTTCTCCTGTTCAGCCATCTCATTAACTCTTCCTTTTCTGATTCTTCTTTCTTTCTTATTTCAACCTCCTTCCCTTTCTTCCCCCAAGATCACTTCCTCTGCTCCTTTTTCCTGTTTCCTTCCCTTCCTCATTCCTTTTCTGTTCCAACTCCAGTCACACGATGCTTCCTTAATGCTTTCCCCTTCTTTTAATGTTTCAGCACAAACAACCAAGCATAATCTGGGAAACTGGTCCAGGGGGGTTTGTGGGACTTCGAGCTAAGGGTGTATAAGAAAGATTTTATGATGTGGATACTGTAAAAGGTTTAAAGTGGTAAAATATTCAGACCTTCTATAGTTAAGATCATTAGACTAGAGTATATAGAAAGGGTACAGATGAAATTAAATATGCCTTAGTGCTGCTAACTAATTAAACTAGTAATGAATACTCATGATTTGATTTATCATTTTTACATTAAGAAAATTTCTCAAATGGAGGATAATTGCAGTCAAAGCCTACTGTTAACCATGCTTTTCTGTTCTGATGCATTACTGATTTCTTTTGTATTATAATTGTTGTTTTCATCAGGGTACGCTTTGTTTCTTTTTCAGTATTCAAGTAGAGGATGCAACATGCAAAGTGGGAAGTGTGTCTTAATGACCAGTTATTGAAATGAGTTTGATATTTCTAGTCCAAATGATTGCAGTTTTATTATCTGTGCGGTAAAAAAGTTCCAAAACACTTGGTACTACCATTTGTTTTAGCAGAAAACATATCTTTTGAAAATTAGAACTTTCTCTCATTCTCTTCAACTGAGAATTTCAAATGTATTTATACTGACCTATGAATGATTACTGATGTACTAATTATTTGTGATGACTGTTCAATCACAAAAATCATATAATATTGCCATTTTTATCTTGAATAATAGTGGGTTAAGTGCGTTATGATTGATGGTCTTGAATCTGAATGAACAGAGAAAACTAGTAACTATTAATTAGCGCACATTAATAAACTACAATTATACCTTCTATGAATGTCCAAAGTTAAAAAATTACAGCACTAAGTATGAATGAGGATGCATAACACAATTGCATGTTTTAATTCACAGTTATCTTCAGACTTGAAAGATAAAAGAAGAATAAGAAAGAAAGCAAATTTAACACTTATAATGCCAGATACACCTAGAGGAAATATAAGTATTTGATTTATGTAACACAAAAACCATTTCCAAACCCTCTTAGAAGCAGGAGATTGTTTTTTAACCAATAGAAAGCAAATAAAGTCACTCAGTCGTGTCTGACTCTTTGCAACCTCATGGACTGTAGCCTGCCAGACTCCTCCATCCATGGGATTTTTTAGACAAGAATACTGGAGTGGATTGCCATTTCCTTCTCTGGGGGATCTTCTTGAGCTAGGGATCGAACTGGGGTCTCCGGCACTGCAGTCAGACTCTTTACCAGCTGAGCCACCGGAGAAGCCCAAAGATAACAGGTAAATTAATATTATGTACCTAACTTTGGACTTAGACAAATAAGTCCAATAATTGGTCCAAAATGGACCGATAAGTGGCTTGTTATAATACCAAAATATCAAACTATGTTATCAATAGAGTTGAAGGACTTTCTCCATATCAGCACTTAATGTTTAAGTAAAGGATGACAGGTTATGAATATTTTGCTTCTAAAAAATCTACTGCGGATAGTAATTTTTGTCAAAACTCAAAAGGACAGAATTTTAAAATATGTGATCCAGTTGTTCAGTGTTGGAACTATAATATTAAAATGAAAGAAGTTGATAGAATGCTAGGGATGAAAAACTCTGTCTCTCCAGACAGAGCCATTAAACAGCCCTAGGTTTCCTGGCTCAGGAAAAATCTGGATGAGAACCTCAGTCTTGGGTTTCCTAGTGCCCTTGTCATTTCACTCACCAGATAGGCTTGAAGATTTGGAAATATTACAATCTGCAAGAAGCAAATTTTCCGTCAAATATTTTCTCACAGACTTTTTTCAAAAAGTTAGTTCAGTAATACTTCCATGACTGGAGTTACTGATCTTAGAACCTTAATGACACAGAACATAAATGGGTAAAAGCACACACTTGNCACTCACCAGACAGGCTTGAAGATTTGGAAATATTACAATCTGCAAGAAGCAAATTTTCCGTCAAATATTTTCTCACAGACTTTTTTCAAAAAGTTAGTTCAGTAATACTTCCATGACTGGAGTTACTGATCTTAGAACCTTAATGACACAGAACATAAATGGGTAAAAGCACACACTTGTACACACACACAAAAACAGGTATCATGAAATCCTTACACTAAAGCTCGTGCATTTTTCTAGACCCTCATTAGGGTGTATTTCCTCTTACTTTGAGTTCCATTCTGTCATCTTGCTTCTTCTGATTTTTCTGCCCAGAGTAGAGTAGAAGATTCTTCCTTTGCTTCTGACAGTAAAGAGAGCAAGGTGCATGTAAGAGGAGAGCTATGTTGCAGGCTCACTGTAATAATACCAAAATATCAAACTATGTTATCAATAGAGTTGAAGGACTTTCTCCATATCAGCACTTAATGTTTAAGTAAAGGATGACAGGTTATGAATATTTTGCTTCTAAAAAATCTACTGCGGATAGTAATTTTTGTCAAAACTCAAAAGGACAGAATTTTAAAATATGTGATCCAGTTGTTCAGTGTTGGAACTATAATATTAAAATGAAAGAAGTTGATAGAATGCTAGGGATGAAAAACTCTGTCTCTCCAGACAGAGCCATTAAACAGCCCTAGGTTTCCTGGCTCAGGAAAAATCTGGATGAGAACCTCAGTCTTGGGTTTCCTAGTGCCCTTGTCATTTCACTCACCAGATAGGCTTGAAGATTTGGAAATATTACAATCTGCAAGAAGCAAATTTTCCGTCAAATATTTTCTCACAGACTTTTTTCAAAAAGTTAGTTCAATAATAATTCCATGACTGGAGTTACTGATCTTAGAACCTTAATGACACAGAACATAAGTGGGTAAAAGCACACACCTCTACATACACACAAAAACAGACATCATAAAATCCTTACACTAAAGCTCGTGCATTTTTCTAGACCCTCATTAGGGTGTATTTCCTCTTACTCTGAGTTCCATTCTGTCATCTTGCTTCTTCTGATTTTTCTGCCCAGAGTAGAGTAGAAGATTCTTCCTTTGCTTCTGACAGTAAAGAGAGCAAGGTGCATGTAAGAGGAGAGCTATGTTGCAGGCTCACTGTAACTGTCTAAAACAAGAAACAAACCAACAAAAACAGCCTGACAGTTAAGAAAACGGTTATGTCACAAACTCACTCAGGAGTGAAGCTAATAACCTGCTCATTTCTAAAAGTTATGACAGCGACCCTGAAAAGAGACTTTAAAACATTCACTGTTAAACTGTTAAAACTCGTGCAAGTTTAAGCAAACAAACACAGAGACATCAAATCTTTACAGGTCGATCTAGAAAGAGCCGGGGATAGTGCCCCAGCTCTGGGGTTTGAGGTATATATCTGAATGGTCAAGGCAGACCCAGACTTGCTTCTTGCAGGTTTTAGTATCCAAGAAAGTCCAGCAATATGTATGAGTAAATGTGTGTATGCATGTGCTTGGAGTGTGGTTAGAGTCGTGGGGGGCTGATAGGGTTGGAAGGACTTAAAAAACATCAAGAAAATTCCGAGTTGAGTAGCACTGTAGTAGTTTAAGGGTCCATTCTCAAAGGGTCCTAGAAAAGTAAGAATGCAAATGAAGTATAGGGAGCTAGATCCAGCCTCTAGAGAAAGAGATTAAGAATAGTAGTAGGGCCTAGGCAAGAAGACAGGCTTTAGGGGAGAATTTCTGATTCTAACTAAGAATTGAAATTGGAATGTCAGCTAGGGAAAGAAGGCAGGGGCCCATAATTCGTTCTGGATCAAGTGTCAGGCCAATAGAGATAGGCCACAGCTAGGGTCAAAGGGAAGCTCAGAAGCTCTGGTAGCAAATAGGCTTGGCCTTCCTTCAAGCTTGTTTCAGCACCAGAGTGGGGATCAGGAACTTGACAAGTACCTGCTAAGGAAGATAGAGGCTGGTGTCAAGACCTCTGATGAGGCAGAACGAGGAATTCCTTCTTCGTTTTTGCTCTTCTTCCCATCCTTCCATCTTTCCTTTCTATTTTTTTTTAAATTATTACTTTATCTATGATCCAGCGATCATACTTCTGAGTATATACCCAGAGAAAACCATAATTCCAAAATATACACACACCCCAATGTTCATTGCAGCAGTATTTACAATAGACAGGACATGGAAACAATGTAAGTGGCACACATATATAACAGAATATTACTCAGCCATGAAAAGGAATGAAATGGTGCCATTTGCAGAGACATAGATGGACCTAGTGACTATTATACAGAATGAAGACAGAAAGAAATACAAATATCGAATAATTCATTCCACATATGGAATCTAGAAAAATGGTACAGATGGACCTATTTGCAAAGCAGAAATAAAGACTCAGACCTAGAGAACAAATGAATGGATTCCAAGGAGGGGAAGGGTGAGGGTGAGATGAACTGGGAGACTGGGATTGACATATATATACAGCTGTGTATAAAGATAGCTAATGAGAACCTACTGTATAGCACAGGGAACCCTATCTGGGGCTCTATAGTGACCTAAATGGGAAGGAAATCCAAAGAAGAGGGGATATATTCATACGTATGGTTGATCCACTTTGCTGTACAACAGAAAATAAAACAACATGGTGAAGGAACTTTATTCCGGTAAAATTGTCTTTTAAGAATGATTACCTTATCCCAGCAGTCTTTTGCCTAGTCCATTATGGTTTTGCTTCTACTCACCTCTTGTGGGCTATTATTGGCAATTTTTTACAATTGTATTTCTGTATGTAATAGGACACATTTCACGGAGATCATGTACTGTTGATACCTATTTTGTTTGTATATGATCTGTTTATGTATATCAATGTGTCACTGAGTCTAGAACACTTACCATTTGGTTATTTTTTTGTTGGTGTTCTCTCCATGATGTGACACTGCTGTCATACCTTCCTGTGCTTCCCTAGTCATACTTTCTTCTGTGCTGTGGACGTATTTATAACGGCTACTCTGACATCTTGTTTTGTTAGCCCAACACCAGGTCAGTGTCACAGGCGGTTTCTGTTGTCTGCTTTTCCCCCCTGGTATATGAGTCACAGTTTCCTGTTTCTTTTCAGGCCTCCACATTTTTTGTTGGAAACTAGGTATTTTAGATAATTCACTGTAACAACTCTAGGTACTGGTCACTTCCTCCCACTCTGGGGCTTGTGACTGTTACTTGTTTGTTTGTTGAGCGACTGGCTGGACCATTTATTTGAGAGAAGTCTATCTTCCTCCATGGTGTTAAGCCTCTAAAATTGCTGCTCAGGGAGACGCAGCTCTGGGTTGCCCCCACCAGCCTGGGGTGACAGTGGAGCTGGTTGGGTTCTTTTCTACTCTGTTCTTGACACCACCAGCTGGTAAACTCCACTAACTGGCTGCTGTTGCTTTCCTTCCTTCCTTCCTTCCTTTCTTTCTTTTTTTTTTTTGATGTGGACCATTTTTTAAAAGTCTTAATTGAATTTGTTATAAAACTGCTTCTGTATTGGTTTTGCCATACATTGACATGAATCTGCCACGGGTGTACATGAGTTCCCAATCCTGAACCCCCCTCCCACCTCTCTCCAAGTAAAATAAAAATAAATAAATAAATAATGGGGGAAAAAAAAAACAAACAACCCAACTGCTTCTGTTTTATGTTTTGGCTTTTTGGCCATGAAGCATGTGGGATCTTAGCTCTGTAAACAGAGTTGGAACCTCCAAACCCTGTATTGGGAGGTGAAGTCTTAACCACTGGACCTCTGGAGAAGTCCTTGCTGTTTCTTAGATGGTTTTCAATAATGCCACCAGGCGTATGCAGGTTTCCCAGGTGGCTAGTGGTAAAGAACCTGCCTGCCAATGTAGGAGACCTAAGGAATGCTGGTTTCCTCCCTGGGTCGAGAAGATCCCCTGGAGGAGGGCATGGCAACACATTCCAGTATTTTTGCTTGAAGAATCCCAGGATGAGATGGTTGGATGGCATCACAGAGTCAATGGACATGAGCTTGAGCAAACTCTGGGAGATAGTGAAGGACAGGGATGCCTGGCGTGCTGCAGTCTCTGTGGCTGCAAAGAGCTGGACACGACTGAGCGACTGAACAAAAACCGCCAGCCATACATTCCTCTACAACCTAATCCAAATGTGGGTTCTTGGAAGGACGTTTCCAGGGTCAGGGTTTGCTTTTTTTTTTTTTTCTGATTCCAGAATGACTCTTCCCAGCTATCTTAATTCCATATTCTCTTCTGAAATCTGTCTACCTGCTACATGGGCTGTGAATCTCTTGCTGATTGCCTTGCACCAGAATGTCCCTTAGGAAGAAAACTGTTGAAAGCTGAGATCTTTAGAGCATAGTTTGACAGAAAACTGTTGTTTTTCAGGTCCTGTCTGACTCTTCAGGACCACGTGAACGGCAGCATGCCAGGCTTCCCTGTCCCTCCCCATCTCCTGGAGTTTGCCCAAGTTCATGTCCATTGCATCAGTGATGCCATCTAACCATCTCCTCCTTTGTCGCCCTCTTCTGCTCTTGCCTTCAACCTTTCCCAGTATCATGGTCTTTTCCAGTGAGTCAGCTCTTCACATCAGGTGGCCAAAGTATTGGTCAGCTTCAGAAGTCTATCTTCCTCCATGGTGTTAAGCCTCTAGTATTGCGGCTCTTTGGACTCCTTCCAAAGGGTATTCAGGGTTGATTTCCTTTAAGATTGACTGATTCGATCTCCTTGCAGTTCAAGTGACTCTCAAGAGTCTTCTCCAGGACCACTGTTGGAAAGCACCAATTCTTTAGCATTCTGCCTTCTTTAAATCACCTTCTTCTTAAAACCATATGGGACGGAAGACAATAAAATAAAAAAGATAGCTATGTCATTTGCATGAGAAGTGATCAGGAATTTGGGGTTGGAGTATAAACAGTGGGAAAGCAGAACAGAGAAGAGGGGGGTCAGTCAACACGGAAACTCCAGGTAAAGACAACCAGTAAAAAATAAGCAGTACTAGAATAGCAGAAGATTTCTAATATTTGTTTTTGCCATCTATGTGATGCTGCTGCAAAGTCCTCTCAGATTCTTTGGGACTTTTGTCAAAGAGAGCTATGAACAGAGGGTTGTGCTGGTGATACTTTGAGAGGGAAAGACTCTTTTTCTGAAGATTATTGCCCTTTAGAGAAGACAAAAGCATGCACAGGATGAGAAGATGACATTCAGAACCTTCTAGAAGGTGACCTTCTAGATACAGAACTCTGGAAGGACTGTTTCCCCTTCTTCTTCCATCCCAAGAATCTCCCAGTTCAGTTCAGTCACTCAGTCATGTCCGACTCTTTGCATTCCCATGAATTGCAGCACGCCAGGCCTCCCTGTCCTTCACCAACTCCCGGAGTTCACTCAAACTCATGTCCGTCGAGTCGGTGATGCCATCCAGCCATCTCATCCTCTGTTGTCCCTTTCTCCTCCTGCCCCTAATCACTCCCAGCATCAGGGTCTTTTCCAATGAGTCAGCTCTTCGCATGAGGTGGCCAAAGTATTGGAGTTTCAGCTTTAGCATCAGTCCTTCCAATGAACACCCAGGATTGATCTCCTTTAGAATGGACTGGTTGGATCTCCTTGCAGTCCAAGGGACTTTCAAGAGTCTTCTCCAACACCACAGTTCAAAAGCATCAATTCTTCGGCACTCAGCTTTCTTCACAGTCCAACTTTCACATCCATACATGACCACTGGAAAAACCATAGCCTTGATTAGATGGACCCTTGTTGGCTTTTCAATATGCTATCTAGGTTGGTAACGACGTTCCTTCCAAGGAATTAGCATCTTTTAGTTTCATGACTGCAATCACATCTGCAGTGATTTTGGAGCCCCCAGAAATAGTCTGCCACTGTTTCCGTTGTTTCCTTATTTATTGGCCATGAAGTGATGGAACTGGATGCCATTGTCTTAGTTTTCTGAATGTTGAGCTTTAAGCCAGCTTTTTCACTCTCCACTTTCACTTCCATCAAGAGGCCTTTTAGTTCTTCTTCACTTTCTGCCAGAAGGGTGGTTTCATCTGCATATCTGAGGTTACTGATGCTTCTCCTAGCAATCCTGATTCCAGCTTGTGCTTCATCCAGCCCAGCATTTCTCATGATGTACTCTGCATATGTTAAATAAACAGAGTGACAATATACAGCCTTAACGAACTCCTTTTCCTATTTGGAACCAATCTGTTTTTAGATGTCTAGTTCTAACTGTTGCTTCCTGACCTGCATATAGATTTCTCAAGAGGCAGGTCAGGTGGTCTGGTATTTCCATTTCTTTCAGAATTTTCCACAGTTTGTGGTGATCCACACAGTCAAAGACTTTGGCATAGTCAATAAAGCAGAAATAGATGTTTTTCTGGAATTCTCTTGCTTTTTCAATGATCCAGTGGATGTTGGCAATTTGATCTCTGGTTCCTCTGCCTTTTCTAAAACCAACTTGAACACCAGGAAGTTCATGGTTCACGTACTGCTGAAGCCTAGCTAGGAGAATTTTAAGCATGACTTTACTAGTGTGTGAGATGAGCGCAATTGTATGGTAGTTTGAGCATTCTTTGGCATTGCTTTTCTTTGGGATTGAAATGGAAACTGACCTTTCCCAGTCCAGTGGCCACTGCTGAGTTTTCCAAATTTGCTAGCATATTGAGTGCAGCATTTTCACAGCATCATCTTTCAGGATTTGAAACAGCTCAACTGGAATTCCATCACCTCCACTAGCTTTGTTCGTAGTGGTGCTCTCTAAGGCCCACTTGACTTCACATTCCAGGATGTCTGGCTTTAGGAGTGATCACACCATCGTGATTATCTGGGTCGTGAAGATCTTTTTTGTACAGTTCTTCTGTGTATTCTTACCACTTCTTAATATCTCGTGCTTCTGGCAGGTCCATACCATTTTTGTCCTTTATCGAACCCATCTTTGCATGAAATATTCCCTTGGTATCTCTAATTTTCTTGAAGAGATCTCTAGTCTTTCCCATTCTGTTGTTTTCCTCTATTTCTTTGCATTGATAGCTGAGGAAGGCTTTCTTTTCTCTCCTTGCTATTCTTTGGAACTCTGCGTTCAGATGCTTACATCTTTCCTTTTCTCCTTTGCTTTTCACTTCTCTTCTTTTCACAGCTATTTCTAAGGCCTCCCCAGACAGCCATTTTGTAATCTCCCAAGAAATGGCAAAGGGAAAACAAGTTACCCACTGCTTGGGGGAAAGAGACTCAGCTTATTCTATTTAAACTTCAAAGGACAGTGCAACCCCAGCTAAATTTAGGCCCCTCACATATGACATAATACTCATGGCCACTTTAGGAGGTAGGTATACAGATAAAGAAACTGAGGCTTATGGAGGTGAGGTCATTTGCTCATTATCACATTACCAGGAAGAGAAGCCAGCATTCTGATCCAGGTCTGACTTTAAATCCCTGCTGTTGTTGGTTATGGTAACTCTTCTGATAACGTGGAACCCTTCAGTGGCTGTCATTGCCTCTGAATAATGGGCCAACTCCTCAGCCTTTAATCCGGAAACCACAAGCTTTCTAATCTTAACAATGTGACTCTTAAAAGTAGAAACTAGAGGAATTTCTCTGGGGGTCTTGTGCTTGAACCACGCTTTTCTAGGAAATCGCATTCATCTCCGTGGACCAGGCTCACCTGATGGAGTCTTGGCAGAGAGGGGCTCTATCACCTTGACATACGTGGGGGTGGAAGTGAGGGGTCCTCTTCCTGCCTTTGGGGGACATTTCCATGTTTTGTTGCCCAACTCCTTTGCCACTGAATTCTGTCTGTCTGCCAGGGCACCTGCCTGGGACCATTTGCTGAGCCTCTCTGATGCTGCCATCTGTCTTCCTGCTGAGATTTCCACTTCACCCCCGCCAACACATTCCCCTCATACTTGGTTCCGCTTGGCTGCCCGAATTCGCATTGCCCTTTGATGGGTCTTCACTCCAGTTCCAGTCACACCCTAATTGATTGGTCTAGTTTTTAGGTTCTCGCCATCCCCGTCCGCTCCCATAACTGAACAAGGAGCTGTGAAACTCTGGATGGACAGCAAACAGGATCCGTTCATGGGAGAGCTGGCAACGCTGGCCTGAATACAGTGAGGGGTGTGGAGGAAGGAAGACGAGAAATGGTTTCTAGTGTTCTTAGTACACGTGCAAGTTGGGGATCATAAAAGAAAGAAAAGTGCAAGATGGAGTCGTGTACAGCTCTCCATGACCCCCGTGGACTGGAGGGCCTGCCAGGCTTCTCTGTCCACGGAATTCTCCAGGCAGGAATATTGGATTGGGTTCCCTTCTCCAGGGGATTTTCCAACCCAGGAATTGAACCCAGGTCCCCTGCTTTGCAGGTGGATTCTTTACCAGCTGAACTACCAGGGAAGCTTCAAGACAGAGAGTAAACTTAAATAGCGTAAGTTTTTGGTTGTTACAGCCTCGTTTTCATCCCTCATCTAAGGAAAGTTAGTTAAATTAACATATTGATTAATTAAATTAAAATATTGGTCAGCCTTGCAGCCCAAGCTGGCTGCTGCTATGTTTGAAGCCACGTTCTCTGGAGGGAGAACCAACTCATCTTCACACTGGCGGACTTACAAAGTCTATGACCCAGTGCTAAGGTGCCAGAGACTTATAAAACACCATCAATATACAACTCACAATAGAAAACATAGAATTTAATTCCTAGTAGTCATTCTGGAAAATATGTGTGAGTGTTCTAAAACAAACATATTACACCCTAAGTCTTTTTTTTTCCCCTCCAGCTTTAGTGAGTAATATTCCTGATAAAGCTAAGAAATATATTGATAGTAAAAACTCTTGTAATTTATTACAAGAGTTATGTATGGATGACTTATGTCCCTGACATGATATCTTTTCCTTTATTACTATGAATAGTAATAATTTGAGACTACTTTGTAAGAAAGAATACAAACGATACAAAGATAGTAAACATAACGGCAATTGTTAGTTCTTGGCAATTAAAAAAAAAGCTGTATCATCACTGAAATAAAGCGGGAAGGAATGCACTTTTTTCCCCTTATTCATCACTCAATCATTCACACATTCCTGTCATGAAATATGAAATGAAAATTTACTACATCTCTAATTTGCCACACATAGTTATGGCTAATATACATGCACAGAAATAATAACATAAAAATAGAAAGTCTAAATTTCAATGACAAAATTTTCATAAAGGCCAAATTATAATCACAAAGTCATGATTCTTTTTGTTACATAAAATAGTTTATATATGAAAGCTGAGGACATTCAAGAGTTTGGATTAGCTAACTGAAAATAATTTTAAAACTTAAATATTTGTATCTGGTATAAATAAATAAATGTTTTATGAATGTACTGTTAGAGGAACCTAAATGTTTTAAAAACAGTAAGTGAATTGAAGGGGTAGCAGATGAAGACAGATGTCTAGTATTCATGATAAATATTTGTTTATCTCTCTTCTAGTTGTTGTATTGTGGATGTGACAAGAAACTGATGTCATAAGATAATGGAATGATTCCTTACGGATTTTTCTAAGAAAAATAGTGCTTGGCACTTGTTTGTAAATGGAACCTACATTCCTTCCTTTTCTTTATAACTTGTTTTAAAGAACTGTCAATTAAGACTTTGTACAAAGGGAAAGAATTCTTAAGTTCTGTAAGTTTGACTTTCTGAAGAGAAAGTAGGCTAGTGATGTTACAAGTTATTTGAGACTTAAAATTATGTTAGAACTTTTAGTATCTCCTGGCACAATTCTGAGTTTGTACTAACAATTAAATAAATATTTATTGAATAGGATTGGATTATTTGTACCAGTGTCAGCTGGTGAAATGAGTCCAAATCCTGAACTGTGTACAGAGGATGAGGTTTGGATAAACTCTGAGGAAATTCTTCTAGGAGTTTATACCAGGGTACTAATTTGGCTCATCCTTTATCCAGTCATATGGTTTACAAAGGTAAATGTGGATACAGGATAGAAGCTGAGGGCATGGGAAGGAGATGATGTGATCTGAGGTTTCTTAGGGTTCCTTGCTATTGCCAGAATGTTCCTGCTTCAGAAACTAAGCATCTTTGCTGAGTAGGATGACAGAAATTTTTGGCTGAGAGCTGGGATTTCAGCAGTGAACAGGAGAAAAAATGGCAGCACCCATTTTCCCCTCCACCTTGCAATTCAAAAATCTGACTGTTTTAAGTTATCTACCCTCTTCTGTTTGACCATGTGCTTCAGAGAATTGCCCGAGGCAGAGGAAAGCCATCTAGATTTCTTTAAACAAGTCAAGACCCATATCTTCACCAATAATCTGTGCATGCATCAGTATGTGATAGGGTTCTAGTTGATGAATCATAAGCAATAACCTGTTACAAAACTTCTGGGAGAGGGCTCCTTGAGCATGACGGGCAGCCATAGGTGGAAATAGCTTATGCCCTCTGTAAAAGTAAAACCTGTACATAATGCCTGGATTTGCACAGTTATCTTCTGAGTAAGAGAAGATGAAGCCCAAGGATGTTAGCTGACACCCTGTGTATATCAGAAGAGTTAGGCAGTAAAAGAGTTGATTCCTTGATGTCATTGCTAACATGATGGATAGCTATTTTTGGACTTATGTGAAATAATATATTTATGTATATCCTTATTGTTGTGGCACTTTGAACTGAATATTTTAGTTTGCAGGGGATTGTGAAAATTAGCGAATAAAGATGCAGGATGCACAGTTAAATTTGAATTTCAGATAGGCAATGAATAATTTTTTAGTATGTGTATGTCCAATGTGATACTTGGCCCATGTAATATTTGGGACATCTTTATGCCAAAATTTTTTTTATTGTTGATCTGAAATGCAAATCCTGCATTTTATTTGTCAAGCTTATAGTTGAGCACAGTCTACTTAATTCAGTGCTGAAAGGCTATTCTTGGGTCCTACTGAGTATACTCTTTCAGAAGTAAACAGTGAGAGTAGATTCTCCAGTCATAGTTTAAGTATACATATTTGAAACAGCTTCATACTCTCAAGAACTAATCAAATGTCTAGAATATTTTTCTTCTTGAGGATCATCAGTGAATTTCCACCCAGATATAAAATAGTATTGTTATGCAGGGTAACACTGAGAAGAATCAGACCCATCTTAGAATCTCACTTTCTTTACTTAGTACCTTTATGGCCCTGGAGAAATCAGCTCTCAGAGTCTTAGTATCCAACTATGTCATTATGAGGCATTAATAAGATAGTTTTTGTGTGTGTGTGTGTCTGTGTGTGTGTGTGAGTGTGTGTGTGTGCACGTGCACGCTCAGTTGTGTCTGACTCTGTGTGACCCCATGGATTGTAGCTCACCAGGCTTCTCTGTCCATGGAATTTTCCAGGTAAAAATACTGGAGTGGGTTTCCATTTTCTGCTCCAGGGGATCTTTCTGCCGCAGGGATCAAACTTGCATCTCTTGTGTCTCCCACACTGGCAGGCAGATTCTTTACCTTTGAGCCACCTGGGGAGACCGTCAGACAGATAATACTTCTCAAAACATATCAGATCTCTTTCCTGTATCAAATGTGAAGAATCATCCAAGGAACACTGTGAGGGTTTTATACCAAGAAGCAATAGAAACTCACTCACCCTACCAAAATGCCTATGCAGTTCCTTCTCTCTGCACAACCTGAGCAGAAATAGTACAATAAGATATGGACAAATGAGTTGTCTTGTGGAGTGAAGAACTTGTATTACCTTATTGCTTAGCTAGCTGAGTTTTGCTCCAGTTCTAGAAGCAACACAAGAAGTAACCAGGATGGCAGAATAGAAGGATGTGTGCTCATTTTCTCCTGTGATAACTCCAAAATTGCAACTTGCTGCTGAACAACTGGAGAAGGCAATGGCAACCCACTCCAGTACTCTTGCCTGGAGAACCCCAAGGATGGAGGAGCCTGGAAAGCTACAGTCCATGGGGTCGCTAAGAGTTGGACACGACTGAGCGACTTCACTTTTGCTTTTCATTTTCATGCTTTGGAGAAGTGGCAACCCACTCCAGTATTCTTGCCTGGAGAATCCCAGGGATGGGGGAGCCTGTTGGGCTGCCATCTATGGGGTCACACAGAATCAGACACGACTGCTGTGACTTAGCAGCAGCAGCAGCTGAACAACCATCAATAGGAGAATGTTGGATCCCACCAAATAAAGGATATCCACATCCAAGGGCACAGGAGAAGCCCCAACAATATGGTAGGAGGGGCGAAATCACGTTTAGAACCAAACCCCATACTCTCCAGAGATGCTTAGAGGGCTCAAACAAAACATTGTGTGCACCAGGACCCACGTAGCACGTGGCAAAAACCCTCTTGGAGGAGGTCACCATTAGCCCCACCATACAGCTGCCAAGCAGATGACCCACAAACTGCAGAACAATTATACCAAAGAAATTCTCGCACTGTTAAGAAAATTCCAGGACTCAAGATAACTGCACCTGGTCCCATCAGTTCATGGCAAATAGATGGGAAAACAATGGAAACAGGGACAGACTTTATTTTCTTGGGCTCCAAAATCACTGCAGATGGTGACTGCAGCCATGAGATTAAGACACTTGCTCCTTGGAAGAAAAGCTAGGACAAACCTTCATAGCATATTAAAAAGCAGAGGTACTACTTTGCCAACAAAGTTTCATCTAGTCAAAGCTATGGTTTTTCCAGTAGTCATGGATGGATATGAGAGTTGGACCATAAAGAAGGCTGAGCGCTGACAACCATCAATAGGAGAATGTTGGATCCCACCAAATAAAGGATATCCACATCCAAGGGCACAGGAGAAGCCCCAACAATATGGTAGGAGGGGCGAAATCACGTTTAGAACCAAACCCCATACTCTCCAGAGATGCTTAGAGGGCTCAAACAAAACATTGTGTGCACCAGGACCCACGTAGCACGTGGCAAAAACCCTCTTGGAGGAGGTCACCATTAGCCCCACCATACAGCTGCCAAGCAGATGACCCACAAACTGCAGAACAATTATACCAAAGAAATTCTCGCACTGTTAAGAAAATTCCAGGACTCAAGATAACTGCACCTGGTCCCATCAGTTCATGGCAAATAGATGGGAAAACAATGGAAACAGGGACAGACTTTATTTTCTTGGGCTCCAAAATCACTGCAGATGGTGACTGCAGCCATGAGATTAAGACACTTGCTCCTTGGAAGAAAAGCTAGGACAAACCTTCATAGCATATTAAAAAGCAGAGGTACTACTTTGCCAACAAAGTTTCATCTAGTCAAAGCTATGGTTTTTCCAGTAGTCATGGATGGATATGAGAGTTGGACTATAAAGAAGGCTGAGCGCTGAAGAATTGATGTTTTTGAACTGTGTTGTTGGAGGAGACTTTTGAGAGTCCCTTGAACTGCAAGGAGATCCTAAAGGAAATCAGTCCAGAATATTCATTTGAAGGACTGATGCTGAAGCTCCTATGCTTTGGCCACCTAATGCAAAGAACTGACTCATTGGAAAAGACCCCGATGCTGGGAAAGATTGAAGGCAGGAGGAGACGGAGATGACGGAGGATGAGATGGTTGGACGGCATCACCAGTTCTATGGACATGAGTTTGAGCAAGCTCTGGGAGTTGATGATGGACAGGGAAGCCTGCCATGCTGCAGTCCATGGTGTCACAAAGAGCTGGACATGACTGAGTAACTAAACTGAACTGAACTGAGCTAGGAGCAATACACATATGATTGCTTGTAAATAGAGACTGCTGTTGCTTTCTAAATTGAAGAGTTTTGCCTTTTCTCAAAGGACAGAAAGGGAAACTGTTAGTCACTCATTTGTGTCTGACACTTTGCAACCCCATAGACTGTGGCCCACCAGGTTCCTCTGTCCACAGAGTTCTCCAGGCAAGAACACTGGAGTGGGTGGCCCTTTCCTTCTCTAGGGGATCAAACTTGCATCTCCTGCATTACAGGAGGATTCTTTGCCATCTGAGCTACCAGGGGGAGGTACAGGGATCCATCTTATCCTCAGTCTCTTCAGCACTTACAGTGCCATATGTACCTTCACTCAAAGGTACTGAGTGAAGCGTACGCAACCATAAACCTGGGTTCCTACTTCACAGGTGGGCAAGAAATAGATCATACCACTTTATTCGTGTGTTATTCTATGTTCAAACCATCATGCCCATTTGGGGATTTTTCTATTCTACCCTTGTAGCTATTCTCACGGAGAAAAATGTAGAGCTGACAGAATGACAGCTGTGATGTCAAGTCTTACTGTGCTTCTGTGATCCCAGAGAAGAGAATACTTGGAATGGGAGGGACTAGCTGCTGCCCCCAAGGAGCTGAAGGGCTGTCAGATGGGAGAAGGACTGCTCGTGCTGTGGATTCCAAAAGGCAGGACGAGAGTTGAGTGGTACCAGTTATAGGCAGGTATGGTCAGACTTAAGCTATTAGAACTAACCAGTCCTGCAATGCCTCAAATGTGGTGAGGCCTCCTCTGCTGAGCTATTGATCCACAGACTTGTATAAAACATTCTTCAGGGATATTAGAACAGGAATTGCAGCTCTCTTTCCTTAATTTATAGAAATAACCGCCCCCCCCAAAAAAGAAATAATCCCAGGTATCAGTTCATGGTGAGGGATCTGATCCAGCTGAACCTGAAGAAGCTCCTTTGCTAGTTTTTAGGCATCTGTAGAGTGTTAGCTTCAGGGGTTTTCATACTTTGCTACAGATTAGAATTGCCTTGCAAACTTTGAAAAATCTGGATGACCAGGTCACATCTGCAGAGATTCCAAATCACTGTGTGGGTTATAGTCTGAGTATTCGGGTTTGTCCAAAACTACCTCAGTGGTTATACACAGTGATTTTGAGACTCACTGAGCTACTTAGAAAGTATGATTCTGGATTTTAGCTTGGAATCTGATTTCATTAGAGGTGTAACTTTTAAAGCTTCTTGTGGCTCTATATTCCTCATTTACTAAAAGCAGGTGGGAGTGAGGGTGGGATATGTACTTCTAAATCATCTTCCTCTAAAATTTTATTATTCTGGGGCCCTTATAGGTTTAAGATTTTTTTTAAAAAGATTTTATTTATTTTGTTTTTTGGCTGTGGTGGGTCTTCATTTCTGCACATAGGCTTTCTCTGGTTGAAGCGAAGGGGGGCTACTCTCTAGCTGTGGTGTGTGGGCTCCAGACAGTGGCTTCAGTAGTTATAGCACTTAGGCTTAGTTCCTCTGGAGCATGTGGGATCTTAGTTCCAGAACCAGAGATCGAATCCCTGTCCCCTGCACTGGAAGGCAGATTCTTAACCACTGGACCACCAGGGAAGCCCAGACTGATGAATTTGAAAGATATTTTCCTGCTCTCTGGAAAGAGAAGAGTATCTCTGTTCAGGGACCTGGGAGTGACTGGCACTCTTTCTATCATTTTTAATGGCAGTCATAGACTCCCCTCGTGGTGGGGATATTTCTATCACTCAGAGGAATGCGTGGCATCAACAGCATTCAGATGGTGGGTGGTTCCAGGCCCTCTGCTTGGAACGTGTATACACCCCAATCTGAGCAGTAACTGAGGATCAAAGAGGGTTGCTTTGCTCCTTGCCCTGAGTCCAGAAGATACTTTGTGGCCAAACTTAACCTCATCTAATGGGTGACTGGACATTTTCTTGGTGTTTGGAGTGTATGGCTGTTTTTGTGCTCTTTGAGGCTTGCTGCCTTACACTCAGCTTAGCCACTTGCTTGCCAAGACTTTTCCTCCAGGACATTCAAATTCTCTTTAGGTCTTAATTTTCAGTGCAGTTCAGTTCAGTTGCTCAGTAGAGTCCGACTCTTTGCAACCCCATGAATTGCAGCATGCCAGGCCTCCCTGTCTATCATCAACACCCAGAGTTCACTCAACTCACAACCACTGAGTCGGTGATGCCATCCAGCCATTTCATCCTCGGTTGTCCCCTTCTCCTCCTGCCCCCAATCCCTCCCAGCATCAGAGTCTTTTCCAACGAGTCAACTCTTCACATGAGGTGGCCAAAGTACTGGAGTTTCAGCTTTAGCATCATTCCTTCCA
>SJYX01000549.1:0-21811 GCA_006410675.1 Oreotragus oreotragus | reverse complement strand
AAATAAAAGAAGCATAGAGAATTGGTGTAGCTCACAGGCAGGACATGAATGTTCTGTGCCTATTCTTGTTGTTCAATCGCTAAGTCATGTCCGACTCTGTGACTCCGAGGACTGCAGTATACTAGGCTCCCCTGTACTTCACTATCTCCCAGAGTTTGTTCAGATTCATGTCCATTGAGTTGGTGATACTAACCATCTCCTCCTCTGTCGTCCCCTTCTCCTCCTACCCTCAGTCTTTCCCAGCATCAGGGTCTTTTCCAATGAGTCGGCTCTTTGCATCAGGTGCCCAAAGTATTGGAGCCTCAGCTTCAGCATCAGCCCTTCCAATGAATATTCAGGGTTGATTTACCTTAGGATAGACTAGTTTGGTCTCTAGTCCAAGGGACTCTCAAGAGTCTTCTCCAGCACCATAATTCGAAAATATCAGTTCTTCAGTGCTCAGCCTTGAAAGCAAATTGCTTTTGTTATTTTAGGCTATTATGACAGAGAGTAAAGCATTTGTAGATACGATAACTACATCTTAGATGGCCAGAGTGGGTTAGTGTGCTCTAGCACAGATGACTTCAGGAAGAGTAGCAGCTACAAAAATTACTGATTATGCTTTTGATAACCTACTATCATGCTCTAAGAGCTATTTAGTCACTACACAGGTGAGTTAAATGAGGGCATAACAGAACTCACCATTCCTTTAGTTTTCTTTGATGATGACACATTTTAGAATTCTCTTAAAAATACAGGGTTACTTTTGGTTTACTATTTTGTTAGGAAGAGACGGTCCCAATAGTGCTTATTTTGGGTCAGGAAGCCAGTTTGAAGATTCTGTTATTTACTGGACTTATCCACTCAGACTGTAATTCAGGAAATGGGGCTGATAACCCCATTGGATTGGGGTTGGATTAACAGAAACTTTGTTCCTACCATGAAGTGGACTTGGACTCAAACTCTGTTTGTCTCTGGATCCTCCTATGTAAGGCTCTGCTTTGAATATGTGTGAGGGGAGCAGTGATATTCTGGGTCCCTGGGGGTTAGTACAAGTCCAAAGCCATGTTGATAATTTGTGAAAGGTATAGGTATTTCCCATTCTCTAGTACACAGTTCAGAGAAGGCAATGGCACCCCACTCCAGTACTCTTGCCTGGAAAATTCCATGGATGGAAGAGCCTGGTGGGCTGCAGTCCACGGGGTAGCTAAGAATCAGACACGAATGAGCGACTTCACTTTCACTTTTCACTTTCATGCATTGGAGAAGGAAATGGCAACCCACTCCAGCGTTCTTTCCTGGAGAATCCCAGGGACGGGGGAGCCTGGTGGGCTGCTGTCTACGGGATCACACAGAGTCAGACACGACTGAAGTGACTTAGCAGCAGCAGCAGCACCTTGGTAAATGTATGCAGGCACGTTAGGTAAAGGGATAGAGACAGATTTTCATAGGTTCTTACAGTGTCCTTCCTCAAGATTTTTCCTTTTCATTCACTGGATTGAGAGTCTGAATATTGGGAAAAAGGTCATGATTCTCTAGTGATGATTTAAGACAGGTATGATGATTTAAGTCTAGGTTCACCGGGCTTAGACATTTTTCAGTTTTACAGAGCAAGGAAATCCTGAATAGGCTGCCCATCTAGTTCAGTTTTAGAAATATCGTCATCAATTAGCCACCATCAAAAGATCCCTGGAAGTCAAGTCATTCTGCTATTATAATCACTACATCCACTCTGTTTCTGGCACTTAAATCCTACTATTTAGTGTCTGCCCCTCTTGATATCCATCAGCCCTGCTGAAATCAGGGAACTAATTTTAATAGCAACGTCTCCCACCTTCATCCTCAAGGTACAGCAGAAATTCAACAAAGCACTCTTCAAGGATTCTGATTCTTCATCAATATTTTCCCCAGTGCTTTAGAAAAGGGAGTGTTCTCTGGTCTCAGTTTGGGTATGTGCTAGATATTGTGTCTGATAAATCCATTTCTACAGTCTTATCTCCCTAAGCTTCTGGAGTCATAGCACTTCAGCTTCCTTCAGTGGTAGAACACAGTGGAATCCAGGTTGCAGTCTACCAACTGAGTTAACAATTGTCTCAAGCTAAGGAGAATGAATGCAGAATCCCTGATCTCTGGCTACTGCATCCATGCTAATAATTTGGCCCATAAGATTATGTTTCTGGTAGAATACTCAATAAATTCTCCAAGTTTTTACCAATATTACTTTTAGCAAAATCTTGCAATTCTTTTGGCATATGAATCTTTTCCTTCTGTGTTTGACTTTTAAAATTGGTCCCTAAAGGCATGCTAGATCTAGAACTAGTTACAAGCCTGCAGGGAATGAAGCATCATGGGTGAAAAGCAGGAGAACTGGAATTCCTGTAGGAGATAATGGGCTCAGATGAGGTCACTATAAGGTCTTCAAGCAGGCCAGATGAGCATCTCCAGACAGGGGAGAAGGTATTGCTTTTTTTNTTACAAGCCTGCAGGGAATGAAGCATCATGGGTGAAAAGCAGGAGAACTGGAATTCCTGTAGGAGATAATGGGCTCAGATGAGGTCACTATAAGGTCTTCAAGCAGGCCAGATGAGCATCTCCAGACAGGGGAGAAGGTATTGCTTTTTTTTGGTAAGAAAGGTGCAGTGGAATTTGAGGCTACTCAGAATCATCTAGATCCATTCAATGCCCTCATTCCATTTCTTGTGGTCCCCCTTTCCCAAACAAGGCCCTGACTTTCACATATGATATCTAGTGAGGACATGAATTCAACTTGCATTGAAATTCAGTAAGTGGCTAGATCTGACTCTGCACTGGCTTTGCATTTGACAGCCATGTGACTATAAGAGATTAAAAAAACTCTTTCAAAGAAGTCCTAAAAGCTTCCTGTTTCTCTAAGAATACCTGGGTATGAGAATTTACATTCTTTAGTCTGTCTTCATTTTTATAAGCTCACAGATGCTAATAGAGGCAGCCATCCCAACCCACATTTTATATCTTCCTTAACCCCATGTAATGGTGTTAAATGGGAAACAATCAAAAGGGAAGGCAAAATTTTCAATAGACACTTTATTCTGTTAGGGGAACACTGACTGAAGCCTCCTGGCCTGGCCAGGCACCATAGTAACCAGGTGCATGAGTTATATTAACAACAGGAGGTCTGGCAAGTAATGTGGGACTAACAAGCTACCACCAACTGGAAGAACTCAGGAAAGGTCAAAAGGAGAGAGGAGATGTCAGGCCATATGTCTTACCAACCTCCCGAAATCCTTGCTGGAATCCATCTTGGCCAAGGAGTCAGAATGATTGGCCAGAGACAGCCTGGAAACGAACACCATCACCGTAAAACCCGAGACTTGAGCCACATGGCAGAGCTCTGCTCTCCATCTAGGTGCCCCTTCCCAGTAAATTTTCCTGCTTTGTCAGCACATGTGCCTCCTCAGATAACTCATTTCCAAGTGTTAGAGAAAAGCCCACTCTCAGGCCCTGGAAGAGGTCCCCTTTCCTGCAACAATTCCACATGACAAAAGATAATATGTAAGTTGCTGTTTTATCATCTCACATACCATGACTCACATACCACGGGTCACATCCCATCATTTAATGATACTCCAATACTTACTTCAAGCCCAAATTGGTCAGATAGTCAATCAAATGCTCCATGTCCTTGGAACCTGTTGTTTGTAACCATTTATAGTCTAATTTTTGTACTGATCAGAGTTCTTTAGTTGTAATCAATGAATTTTCTCTGGTTACTTTAAGCAGAAAGGAATTTAATCAGGGATATAGAGATTAAAGAATCACACAAGTATTGAAGAAACAGACTTTAGGTAAGCTTCCAGGAATAGCCTCAGTGTGCACATCCACATTCCAAAGTGACCTTCCAAAGGAGTTACAGCATCTCCTATGATCAGGAAGCCACCGTGCTGCTGGTTCCAGTCCATGCTAGAAATGTGAATTACTCATGCCCCACCTGTTCCCTGTACAACTTATTCTGAATCAGTCTAATGCATTGTATTGCTGGAATATCAATCACCCTAGGGGTCCTGCACAAGGAGAACTGGGAAATACAATTTTTTAATTTGTTTATTTTTTGTTGAGAAGACAGGATCTACACAGTGAGGAACTATCAAGACATTAAGAAGGTGATCAAAATATATATGTATTTTGGTCACATGGTGTGGCATGCAGGAACTAAGTTCCCAGACCAGGGACCAAACCCTCACCCAGTGCAGCGGAAGTGCCCAGTCTTAACACCTGGACTGCCTGAGAAGTCCCTATTTTTTGGACAGCTGAGAAGAAGCCTGGAGAACAGAAAAGAAAAGAGCAATCAGAGTTTACTTCTTGGATTGGGTGGCAGGACCATAAGGATTCATTGTTTATTTTGGCTGCACCACGCAGCTTATGAAATCTTTGTTCTCCAACAAGAGATCAAACGGCTGCTCTTGGCAGTGAAATCAAGGACTCCTAACCACTAGACCGCCAAGGAATTCCCAGGATTTGTTATTTTCTAATGCTTTATAATGAATACAGATGCATAATGAATTAATATAGGTTCTCCAGAGGAACAGACCAATAAGATTGCGCAGTCTATCATCTGTCTATCTATCCATCTATCATCTACTGTAAGGAGTTAGCCCATGAGAATATAGAGGCTAAAGCTGGCAAGCTGGGGACTCAGGAGAGCCAATGAAAGAGTCTTAGTCTGTGCCCGAAGGCTGGAGGCCAGTGGCGCAGCACAGATGCCGTCAGGCAGAGGGCAAGAGTTCTTCCTGATGTGCTCAGCTGCTTAGTCGTGTCCGACGCCGCGGCCCTGTGGACTGTAGCCCCCAGGCTCCTCTGTCTATGGGATTATGCCGGGAGAGTATTGGAGTGGGTTGCCGTGACCTCCTCCAGGGGATCTTCCTGACCCAGGGATCGAATCCATGTCTCATGCGATTCCTGCATTATCAGGTGGATTCTTTACCACTGAGCCACCTTGCTTCCCTGGTGGCTCAGCAGTAAAGAATTCGCCTGTAATCCAGGAGATGTAGGTTTATTCTGTGGGTTTGGAAGGTCCCCTGGAGAAGAAAATGGCAACCCACTCCAGTATTCTTGCCTGGGAAATCCCATGGACAGAGGAGCCTGGTGGGCTTCAGTCCACGGGGTTACAAGAAAGTCAATCAGACATGACTGAGCGACGAAACAAGAATTCTTTCTTACTCAGTCTTTATTCTGCTCAGGCCTTCAAGAGGCCCACCCACAAAGGGAAGGGCAATCAGTTTTTATTCAGTCTACTGATTCAATGCTAGTCTTATCCAGAAGCTCACTGATAGACACACCATAAGAAATGTTTAAACCAAATATTTGGTCTCTCTGTGACCAAAATTGACACATAAAACTAGCCATCACAATATGTTACCTATTTTTATGTATATATCAAAGAATACTATTTTTGTTATGAGATTAAAAAAAGGATTTGGGGACAACAACAAGTGACTGGTGGCCACTATGAAATGCAGTCCCTGTAGTTAAGTTTTCGACTGAGTTTAAGTGTAAATGCCCAGGGAAGGAGTCATTTTTTTAGTTGCTATTAGGAGAAGGCAATGGCACCCTACTCCAGTACTCTTGCTTGGAGAGTCCCATGGATGGAGGAGCCTGGTAGGTTGCAGACCATGAGGTTGCGAAGAGTTGGACACGACTGACCGACTTCACTTTCACTTTTCACTTTCATGCATTGGAGAAGGAAATGGCAGCCCACTCCAGTGTTCTTCCCTGGAGAATCCCAGGGATGGGGGAGCCTGGTGGGTTGCCGTCTATGGGGTCGCACAGGGTCAGACACAACTGAAGCGACTTAGCAGCAGCAGCAGCAGCAGCAGCAGCAGCAGCAGCAGCAGTCATTTCTATCTTGGTTTGAAGGTGGAGGGCTTCCCTGGTAGCTCAGCTGGTAAAGAATCCACCTGCAATGCGGGAGACTCTATTTGATTCCTGGGTCGGGAAGATCCCCTGGAGAAGGAATAGGCTACCCACTTCACTATTCTTGGGCTTCCCTGGTGGCTCAGCTGGTAAAGAATCTGCCTGCAATGCAGGAGACCTAGGTTCAATCCCTGGGTTGGAAGATCCTCTGGAAAAGGGATTGGCTATCCAATCCAGTATTCTGGCCTGTAGAATCCCATGGGGTTGCAAAGAGGAGGACACAAATGAGCCACTTTCCCTTCACTTGAAGGTGGATGAGTGGATTGTTGAGTAGAGTTTGTAGAGAGAGAGAATCTAGATATTTGAGGGTTGGAAAAGTTGAAAGCACCATTTAGAGGAATAAAGGAGGAAAGAATGGGAGCTTTGGAGCTCTAAGATTTCTGCTACTTTACATTATAGTTGGAGCTGTGCTATCTCCTGGCATCTGCCTGAGGTCTTTTGCATTTTTGTTTTTTCACCTTAAAGGATATTGGAATTTTAAGGTGCCAGTAGATTATCTCATTTGTTATGTATTTATCAGTATGCCCAGTTTTTATTTTTTTCATGTACATGGCAGGATTCTGAATTAAAACCTGCCAATGGCATCCCACTCCAGTACTCTTGCCTGGAGAGTCCCATGGACGGAGGAGCCTGGTAGGCTGCAGTCCATGGGGTCACGAAGAGTCGGACATGACTGAGCGACTTCACTTTCACTTTTCACTTTCATGCATTGGAGAAGGAAATGGCAACCCACTCCAGTATTCTTGCCTGGAGAATCCCAGGGATGGGGGAGCCTGGTGGGCTGCCATCTATGGGGTCGCACAGAGTCGGACACGACTGAAGCGACTTAGCAGCAGCAGCTTCTAACCTCTCTTTCTGATTCTCGGATTATTCAGTTCAGTTCAATTGCTCAGTAATGTCTGACTCTTTGCGACCCCATGGACTGCAGCATGCCAGGCCTCCCTGTCTATCACCAGCTCCCGGAGTGTACGCAAACCCATGTCCATCGAGTCGGTGATGCCATCCAACCATCTCATCCTCTGTCTTCCCCTTCTCCTCCTGCCCTCAGTCTTTCCCAGCATCAGGGTCTTTTCCAATTTCTTTGCGTCAGGTGGCCAAAGTATTGGAGTTTCATCCTCAACATCAGTCCTTCCAATGAACATCCAGGACTGTTCTCCTTTAGAATGGACTGGTTGGATCTCCTTGCAGTCCAAGGGACTCTCTTTAGTTCGCAAAATTATAAAATGCAGGTGGATTTATATACTTCATTATCTGCTGCTATTTGTTTCAATCTTGGATTGGAGGAACCAATGAGCAGAAACTGCACAAGGGAACTTTCTTCAAACCTACAGTTTATGAATAATACATAATTCACCGTGACTCATGAAAAGCAATGGTAAACAAACCCCAAACAGTTGGCCACCTCCTCTGCAATCCACAGACAGTGGTTCCTCCCCTTGCAAACTGTGAACGGCAATATTTGAAGGTAGCAATGGAAATTGGTGGTGCTGGTTTATCTTTAGCGTCTCCCATATGCTTATTGGCACACGGTGAAGTCATAAAAGTGAGAGCAAGCAAAGAGAAAAAGGTGTCCCAACTACTAAGGTATCTGCAATTTGTGGAAAAGGAAGCTGTTCCCTACCCCACTGCTCAGAAGTGCTCCTCCCCTTATCTTTTTCCAATTGTAAATGGGGAGTCACACCTGGCTTCAAATACTGCCTCTGCTACTGACGAACTTTGTGTCCTTGAACAAATTACTGACCTTTTATTCTTTTATTTTAATTTATTCTCTTTTTTCAATTTTGGCCTCCTTTCAATAAGAAGAGATAGTAGCAATACTTATCTTTAAACACTCAGGGCTCTTAATTATGAGCAATAGCAGCTGACTCTCTCTGATTAGGCAGAAAAGATACTGGGTAGCTCACAAAGAGGTTGGCAAGGCTAGAGAAGCAGGAGGCTTGAGGCTAAGTTTCTGGGGCCAAGGCCTGAAACTATGCCACAGAAGTGACCCAGTAAGAGAGCTGCTGACCCCGCTTCCCCCCAGAGCACAGAATGGCTGCCAGGAACACAGGTTCTACTGCAGCTCTGCTAGCACTAATACTTCTGGGCCGGAAACTGACCTTACGACAACTGGTACCCCCGAAGACTGGATGTGTCTGCTATCATCCTTGCCAGCAAATGGGTCCCAGGCATCGCCTCCTTCCTGTGGTTCATCTTTCCTGATTAAACTGTTGCCTGGGAGCATCTCCGTGGCAGAGCCGAGGCATCATGCCTTTGTTCTGATGCTGAGGTCTCTGGGGGAGCAAATTTTCTGATGACTTTAGGGAGGCAGAACTCACAAGACAGGGAACTGCCTAAACATAACAACATGATCAAAAGGTGAAAGGCAATCCTGAAACATGACATACATTCTTTCTCAAAGAATTGTGAAAACCGAGTATGTCAAATGTTTGGTATGCATTTGGGGTTCATTAATTTTTGTTTCCTTTTCTTCTTTATTAGAAATACCTGTTTGCTCACTGGATTCACTCCCTGACAGGTTTCTATGTAGGGATGATTTATAAGTAAAGTGGAATGGAGCTTTGACCCAGAGGAAGGCCCACGCGGAAGGCTCTCTGTTTCCTAGAGCCATTCCTTGGATGGACTTGACCTCTTGACTCCTGACCTTATCTGCCCTGACCCATGGGACCTTCTCATTCCTTCCTCTTACACCTGTCCTTTTGATCCCTATATCTTTTGCTTGCTTATAATCACAGCAACCCACCGACACTCTTCACCTCACCCTTCATTTCTGTTCTAAGCTCTTGGTCTCTTGACTTGTATTTTATAATAAATTCTGATACCAATCGGAGTCTTTCTTAGCCCTGACTTCTGGACAATTTATGCAGCATTTTCATATTTTGCATAATCATTGAAGGAGAGCTAAGAAATATTCAAAAATATTTTAGATTTATAAAATAACTTTCCTATCTTTAATGAAAGAGAAGTGAAGAAAGTCTGAAGTGGAGTTATAAGAAGAGAAAATAAATAGTTACGGAATAGTTTTCCTATCACTTACCTACTTCTTCTGCCCCTTTTCCTAAGAAGTAATTCATTAGGACTTTGTATCCAGAGGGGAAAAAAATCACCATTACAACCTGCTCCAAAAAATAAGCTTACTGATAAAATTTCCCCAAACTCTCTTAAGACAAATTCTGCTTTCTTTTCCACACAACTGCAGTTGCTAAATTTCCAGAACTTCTTCCCAACTAAAACACAGGGCAGCATTTTCAACATTAACAGTCTGGCGTACAGCTGTTGGGATTCTATGGGCTAAGACAAAGCCTTGAGGAGCTGGAGAGAAAGCAGGATGATCCTGTTCTACCGTCATGGTTCAGGGAGCCAGGAATTATTTAGCTAGGATTATTTATTCAAATTGTTCTGAAATCTCTCAATTTCATTTGACAGTCTGTGAAATGTTCAGCTCAGTTGACTGGAAACGTCCTCAAAAGCCCTTAGGCTTGTTTGTATCTTGGGATATGATCTAGAGAAGTATGCACAAGCAGATATAGTAGATAATTCTTGTTCAGAGCTGTCACAGTATAGTGACTGATCCTCAGGAAAAAGGCAGTTGAAGCTGTGTGGTACTATTTTACATCATGGATCTCCTTCAGAGAGTAGAGTTCTACCAGAGAATGTTGCAAAGAGTAACCAGATCTTTCTTGACCAATTGCATCCATCAAAATAAAGCATTAGTAGAGAAAGACTGAGGACATCAGATTGAAAAGAGCACATCTTAAGAAAATTATCTTTGAATGTGGCCCCATCTATTTACAATGGTGGGAGAACTGTACTTAGAGTCAGACCACTTTGAATCCCAGTTCTGTTACTTTTAGAAGAACATTTTGAATGAGATGCTTGTTCTACTATTACATAACTTCTTTGTTTTACAAAAGTGAAGGACTTATAATGCAAATACACCAGAATCCCTGCAGTTTAGTTCAGTCACTCTGTCAAGTCTGACTCTTTGCGACCCCATGAATCTCAGCACGTCAGGCCTCCCTGTCCATCACCAACTCCCGGAGTTCACTCAAACTCACGTCCATCGAGTCAGTGATGCCATCCAGCCATCTCATCCTCTGTCGTCCCCTTCTCCTCCTGCCCCCAATCCCTCCCAGCATTAGGGTCTTTTCCAATGAGTCAACTCTTCTCATGAGGTGGCCAAAGTATTGGAGTTTCAGCTTCAGCATCAGTCCTTCCAATGAACACCCAGGACTGATCTCCTTTAGGATGGACTGGTTGGATCTTCTCGTAGTCCCTTACTAGCATCTAAATTAACTAAGATTCTTTGGCTTGATGGTTGTAAAGGCCCTGAAAAGGATAGGACAGAGGGATGTAATTCCAAAGAAGGAACATTGTTCTGGAAAGGGCTGGAGCATATTACCATGGAAGTGGCAATTTTAGCTGGGGTGCCCAGCTTGTGATATCCTGTTGCCCTTGAGTCAGTAGGAGGTCACTCGCATAGCCAAAATCATGCTCAAAGAGAAATGGAGAGACTCTTTCAGGCAGACTCCATCTACTATTAAATTTTGCCTACACTTTGCCCTGCTCAGAATATTTAGTTCAGCAGCAGAAGCAGCAGCAGCGGCAAATCAGAAAAAGCCTCTTATTGATGGTGGCGGGAATGAACAACAGGTGTTTTCCCAGCTAGTTGATTTTATGCTGAAAGCATTCAGAGCCACAGCCCTGTTGGGGAAGGGAATCCCAGACTTGCTGCCAAATTTCATCATGGGTCATGTGGATCTCAGTCTTCCTGGTTTGGTGACCGTGGTCCAACTACAAGAATAACTTTTGCATGAAGGGGCAACAGAAACAGGTAAAGCTACCGGATGAGAACCAGGTGGACAGCAACCTCTCTGTCCCTTTGTACGTGTCTGGTGTTTGGAGGGTTTAGTTGATTTTGGCAAGTCTGTCTGCTGGGCTCCTAAACACAGCTTCTAAGAGCTCAAAGCATGTATCCCATTCCTCTTTCCCTGGGTCTGTTACAGATGATAAGTTGTAAGAACAATCTAAGACTGGTTAGGGTCTCAATGCTGTGTTGAGAGTATAGGCAAAATATTTTCATTATTCTGTTGTCAGAATAATGCAGTGGGAGATCAGGAATGAACTCTTTTGTTTGCCAAGTCCAAGACAAGGCCCAGCTACAGAGCAGGGGCTGTAATTTACCCCAGATCATCTGAAAGAGCATTTGAGGGAAGTGGAAACTTTCTGAAAACGATTTAGAAATTACCAGTGGGCATGACCATTAGCTCTCACCATCAGGTGGAGTTTGTGCAGTGAACTCTTATTAGTAGAAAGGGAATGAATCTCTTCTGTGTTTCAGGGTTTAACCCACCGACTAAATAAAAACCATATTGCTAATATGCAGTTTCACATAAGTCGTGGCAGGAAGGCACTTGTTTTGCCAGTTTAAGGCGGCACTATATTTCGGGGAAATACCTTTTTGTTTTGGAGGGAGAGTGATGGCTGTTTATGTGAAGCAAATTCTTGGGCCCTGAAATATTGCTTTGTGCTTCCTGACTGTCTCTCTAGGCTGCTTGTGACTCACAGTATAAGAATCCTTTAAATACTCTGAAAGCGGCTGGCCGGTGGTGTTTCCTCCTGTCCTTCCATTTCTATCTCTCAGACAATGATAGTTCTCTAGGTTGGAAGCTTACTTGTCTACTGGCATCTCCCATGCCATGCAGCCTTTGGGGGTACATACGTGGCATGTCCTGCCCTAAAACAGGGCAGGTGCCCCTCTGTACATTTAGGGAGGTCCTGGTCTTGTCCCCAGTCCCCAGTCCCCAGCTAAGAAGCGGTCTCAAGAAAAAATGAACCAGGGCCAGCCAGCACCCCAACCCCCACCGCTGTGGCTGTGTTTTATTGACTTTCTGTTTTTTTCCTTTAGACAAAGCTCATCATGATTTGTCTTTACTTCTCAGTTTTCTTTTCTCAGAAAGGATCCATTTTTAGAGACTTTCCTTTTAACCAAGAAGATACAGTTTTCTGGCCAATTAGACTTCGCAATGTTGATACAGAAGGTTGGACTCCCCCACCCCTTTCTCTTTTCTTGTGTGTTCTTGTCCCAGCATAAGCCAGCACCTTCCTACAGAGAACTTAACTGGTACTTAGGAGACATTCATTCACCTGCTGCATAAATACTTGTCAAGGGTCTGCCTTAAGTAAGGCAACCAACTACCCAGCTTGCCTGCCACTGTCCTGCTTTTAGAGATGAGTCTAGGAGCTGAGCGTATAACTGACCACCAGCTTCTCAGGTTATTCAGTGACCTTCTGTGATTGTAGTTTCTCACAGAGCGAAACATGGCATGGTAGACAGGGCATTTACCTAGAACTGGGCACCCTGGGCTCTGGTCCCAGTTTGACCACTACCAAGGTAGAGCCTCAGGACAGATCACTGAACTTCAGTTTCCTTCTCTGAAGAGTTGGATTTCATGTTCTTTTACTTTTTTATTTTACAACCAAGATTCTACAGTTCTGTTTCTAAAGTAACTTGATAAGCCAATTCACACTAATTAGTATTACTAGATGACAAGTAATAGGTAGTAAGGTTTGGTTGATACTTGCTGATGATACTAACATTTATAAGGTCCCTATTCAGTGTCGACAATATCTGTTACTTCATCCTCACGGTAACTTGTGGCGTGGGTGCGTTCTTTACTTTCCTTTACAGATGAGAGACTCAAGGCCTAGAGAGGGTAAGTAATTTGCCCTCAGATCACACAGCAAGTTATGAATTAAATATCAGAACGTGAGAGGTCTGACTTTCAAGTTCAAATTTGAACTGTTGCTCTCACTGGCTAGAGAGAAGTCAACAGTTAAAATGAACAGGCTAATTGTTTTCTCTCCAAGGACTGCAAAAAGGAAACTGGCTATTTGCTAAAGGGTATGGTCCTGAAAAAGCATGATATTTCAGAAATTAGGGTTCTCTCATAGTGAGGCCCTCCTTGCTTTGTAAGATTGACCAAAGGATGGCAGAACCAGTAGAAAATTAGAGCATCCTTCATCCCCCACTGCTTCCTTTGTGTTTTTGGAAGCTTTAGGATATCTCCCCTCCCTGCAGGATCCTGAAGCACTTTAGGTGCTGTTAGCAAGGCTCAGAGAGTCACTCACAACAGTTCCCACTGCCTCTCACTGTTGTTGTTCTGAGAAATGATTCCTTTTAAATCTCGTTTGCTTCACAGTGTGTGTGTGGGGGTGTCTGTATGGATGGGGTGGGGGTGAGGGATTGTAGAAAGATTCTTACTAGGCATGTTTCTTCTCTTTCTTTAGAAAGGATGATTTGAAATATAAACAAAATAAGGCTGTGGGGTCACATTCACAGCAGCTGGCAGAGTTTCACTTAATTAAACTACTCTGATTGCTTTATTCATACATTTCACTTGCCCCATTCCCTTCCTCTCTGACTCCTTATAAAGGCAATGCTATTTCACAGGGAACAGGGAGAGAAATTAAACACTGTTAGTTTTTGAGACCCACACTGATTAGCAACATTTACTTTACTGTGATTGCCTATGTGAAAGTATGCAAAAGTAAATTTATATTCTGAGCATGTGACTGCTTTGGACTGAAGCGTTAAAGGGAGTTAACAGTTTTGGGAACTCACCCTCATTTGCTCTAAATTCCCTAAAGTGCAGTAGAACAGACGTGCCAGCGACAGGAAATGGAAACAAGTGCCAAAAGTGATGGTCGTTTGAGCTGCCGGCCATCAGCAGGATCATTCTAAAACACAGACCTGATTCATTTTCTCTCCTGCTGCAAAACCTGACACAGATCTCTTGCCTCCTGGGTCAAGGGGAAGCGCCTTAGCCAGGCATGGAAACTATTTCACCACCTGGCTCCATCTCTCTCCAGCCTCCAGTCTCCCTGTGACTTCCCTGGTGGCTCAGATGGTGAAGCATCTGTCTACAATGAGGGAGCCCTGGGTTCAGTCCCTGAGCTGGGAAGATCCCCTGGAGAAGGAAATGGCAATCCACTCCAGTACTGTTGCCTGGGAAATCCCATGGACAGAGGAGCTGGTAGGCTACAGTCCATGGGGTCGCAAAGAGTCGGACACAACTGAGTGACTTCACTTTACTTCACTTCCAGTCTCCCTACACTCACCACTATCTTCCCAAGGCTCTGGTCACATGACCCCCACACTCCCTTCCCCAGCATCACCCTTTTCACACCTTCATGACTTTTTCATAAATGATTCCCTTTTCTTTTGATGCCTTTCACACCCACCACACCCTTGTCACCTGATGAATTTCTCCCATCCTTTCAGTTGAAGTTCAAAGCTTGTCTTTTCTGTGAAGCCTGTAGGGACACCCCCTAGTGGAGTTGGTTTCTCCCTCTCTTGTGTCTCCATATTATTTTGCATAATTTCATCAGAGCATTTATCACAATGTGTTGTCATTTTTGTTGACATCTCCTTCATTAGACCATGCCTTATTTTCCTTGTTGACTCATTTGAAAAGACCCTGATGCTGGGAAAGATTGAGGACAGGAGGAGAAGGGGACGACAGAGGATGAGATGGTTGGATGGCATCACCAACTCAATGGACATGGGTTTGGGTGGACTCTGGGTGTTGGTGATGGACAGGGAGGCCTGGCGTGCTGAGGTCCATGGGGTCGCAAAGAGTCGGACACAACTGAGTGACTGAACTGAACTGAACTGAATCCCTTGCCAATTTCAGAGTCTGGTACAAGCCAAGAAGTACTTAGTACTTAGGAAATGCTTAGTAGATGCTTATTGAATGAGTTCATTATAGCTGGTATGATCTGTCAGCTATCATTTATTGTGTGTACTATGTACAAACACCATGTAGGTGCTGGCATATGCATGAATGTGTGTGTGCTCAGTTGCTCAGTTGTGTCTGACTCTTTGCAACCCCATGGGCTGTAGCCTGCCAGCCTCCTCTATCCATGGGATTTTCCAGGCAAGAATACTGGATTGGGTTGCCATTTGCTACTCCAGGGTATCTACCGGACCCAGGGATTGAATCTGTGTCTCCTGCATCTCCTGCAATAACAGGCAGATTCTTTATCACTGAGCCACACTATCTAAGGAGAGAGAGATAAAAATCTGAATGACATAGGTCACAGTCCTTCAAGAAATATAACATTCCATATGAGATGAAGAAATCAAAACAAACAGCATGCAGAGATACAAGTACATGGCTATGAGAGCTTAGGGGAGAGGGAGTTGGTTTGGGGTTGGGGATAGGAACGAGGCATCTCAAAATAGGGCCTATGAAAGGATTTTGACAGGTAAAGAAATAGTGGAGGAGTAGGGGCATCCAGGCTGAGGAGACAGTGTGAACAAGGCATGAAGATAAGGACAAAGAGATTTCCCTGTAACAAAAGGTATGAGAGTTCTAGTCCCACCATACTAGGGAGACTAAACACTTAAAAACAAAATCTAAAATAAATCCCATTAATATCAATAAATACATTTTCCCTTGTTGTCTATATTTGCATCTTCTAAACAGGAGTGGTGATTAATCACCTCCAAATTGCTCAAGGATATGAAGCAGGGTGTTCATAAGTCTTTAGCAGCAGGAAATGCTTGTAGCAAATAAACTATTCACAATTTACTTTGTAAGCCTCATTGCTGATGGGACTGTGCAGTGGATCAGAATAACAGTAGGCATTAGCCCAGTCTTAACAGAGACACAAAGAACATGTTTGTAAGTGGCAGCCATTTCCTGTTGCAAACAAAGTTTTAATGGGCTTGGCTACAGCTTGAGAGACTTTCAAAATATAGCCAGAAAACACTAACTCAGTTAATCCTTTACATGACAATTGTGTTTTGAAAATAAAAAGAAAACAAGTCAAAAATGTTTGTCCCTTAGCAATCCTTTATGAAAATTAGACTTTAAAATCAGACATAAATGCGCTATACAAACCAACCAGGAACTATGTATGATCAGTTTCTAAATTAAGGAAGGCAGGCTTCTAGTCTGCCAAGTTTATGTCATGTGTGTCAGCAATGAACAGTTTGCAGATAAAAATTATAGTTTATATTGAAAAGTTTTAAACTTTACTGGGGGATCCTCCATTATCAATGGTATTTATAAAGCCTCTTGTTACAATATGAAGCTGATGAAAGGAGTATTATGTAGACCTACTTCCTGCCTTCTGTGTTACCATGATAGATGGTTGGGTTCGTGCATTCAAGGACTTGCAGATGTCAGAATAAAGATAACCAGCATCTCTTTCATTTCCTTCTTAGTCTTTACAAGTCAACATACCTTCACATTCATTTTTTTCAGTTTTTCATAAACTGATGAAGTAAATAGAGCATGAAAAATGATCTTATTCTACAGATGAGGAAACCAAAAGCAGCAGTGACCAACAAATCGCTTGTACACCGCTGGATATTGCCACAGAAAGAACCAGAACTCTTGCCTTCAGACTTCTTCTTGTCCATTGCTACACAATGGTGCTCGTGAATAAACTTACCTCCCATAGAGTGTTATAGAGGTGGAGAGCAAGAGTAAATATATGACAGCCATGGAGATCACTATAAGGAAGGATGACAATTCCATGATAAATAGGAATATCTCAGAGGCAACCTTGACTGCACCCCTCAGATCAGAGGTCCACTAAAGTAATGAACATATTCCCACAAAAAATCAGATTTAAAATCTCCAGGTCTTTCATAGGCAACCAAATAGTATCACAGCCAAAGTTGTAGACAATAACAATAATCCACAGAGAACATCTGTAGGGCACTTGATCTATACCAGATTCTATGCTAAGAGCTTCATGCCCACTATGTCCTTTAACAACAACCCTCTGAGGAAGACACTATCACTGCTGTGGTACAGATAAGGAAGCTGAACCTTAGATTGTTTGTCAAGGTCTTACAACAAATACCACCAAGCAGAGAACTGAACCTATGCAACTTGCTCCCAAAGCTGGAGTGTTTCTCCTAAATTTTTCCAACTCCTGTGTGTCAACTGTAATGTCTATCGGGTGAGGGAATGGAAAATATACAGGAGTGATGGCTGAGTCTGACTCTGAAGATTCAGTTCAAGTGTTAGATTACATCTGAGAAGGCAGAACCCACAGGGAAAGCCCTCAGTCATGGGAACCCAGAAGCAATCTCCAATTCTGTGTCTCAAACAGCAGATCTGTTGGCAGAAAATTAAAGGGCATTAGAATGTCAAGGACCAAACTGCTTCTAATATTTTGTCACCTCTGTTTCCCTCTTGTTCTTCAGAACTTTCTGTTTTTGTTTGGTTTTATCCTATTTCAAGGGTAATTTTGTAGATCTTGATGTGGCTGCCAGTAGAGTTATGTTTCTGGTTTTCCTCCAGAATTTTTAGCATGTTTTCTAACTCTTAGAAGACTCGCTGCTTCTGATGAGACAAAGAAAGAAAATATCCCTTAAACACAGGTGCAATGGACTGAATGTTTGTGTCTTTCCAAAATCCATATGTTGAAACCCTCATTTCAATGTGATGGTATTTGAAAATGGGGCCTGTGGGAGTAATTAGGTCATGATGGTAGAGCCCTAATGAATGGAATTAATGCCCTTATAAGAAGAAGTTGGAGAGTTGCCTAGCTCTTTCCTGCCATGTGAGGATAGAAAGAGATGTCACCTACTTGCAACTTGGAAGAGGCCCCTTACTAGGATCTGATCTCAGACCTCCTGCCTCCAGAACTGTGAGAAATTTCTGTAGTTGATTAGCCATCCAGTCTATCATATTTTGTTAGAGCAGCCTAAACTAAGATAGTGAGATGAATAGAACCTTGCATCTCAGTGGAGTGTGCTTTCTGTTCACCCCCACATCCTGCTTCTGTTCCTAAAGCTTAGGTGGGAAGCAAAGCCGAGCTGGCCTCCTGAGAACCCATCATTTACTCTCTAGAGACCTGACCCCTTCCTAGTGAATCTCAGAAGAAATGCTATGCAGTCGCCTTTTGAAATGAAATGCTTTTCTATTGAACCAGAAAATAATCACATCCTCCCATTTACTCTTTAGGGTACAAATTGATCTGACTTGATTTGTCAGAGAGCCAGAACTGCAGGCAAATAGACACCGGAGAAATCAACCAATCTTTTAAGCCAGCAGTAATTGTTGCTCCTGTTGGCTGGCTAAATGACTTGTATCTGGAGGAGATGCTCGGAATGAATCAGAGTGCCCGAGGTGACAGAAACACAGAGCTTTCCAAAGTGGGCTCTAACAGAGCAAGTGTTTCTTTCTATCTTACAAGGGTTTGGTTTCATGCCCCCTACCCCTGCCCCCTTTCCCTTTTATCCTGTCTCCTGGAGCTAGTATCTTCTGCAGAAACCAAAGGTAATGCATGTATATAATGGTGAGGAAAAGTAGCTTGTGTGGAGATGAGGAGAGATGGGTGGAAGTATTTAAGATAAGGATATTCCTATTTGTGCTTTGGTCATTAATAAACCCAGGAACAAGTAGGCACTATAGCAGAGGGGGTGAAATCCTTTTGCTGGCAAGCTGTCCATTTTTAAATTGAAAAATAGTTTAAATATAAAAAAAAAACTGTGAAAAAATGTAATAGACACTCATGAATCAACTACCTAGATTGAAGGGCTGCTATTTTGTCATGTCAGTATTGATTCCTTTCCCTTCCTTTCTTCTTCCCTCCTTCCTTCTCTCTCTCTCCCTTCCCTCCTTTCTCCCTTTCTTCCTTCCTCAGATACAAAATATTGCAGTATAGTTACATCCCTGGGCTTCCAATCACAGTTTTATTCCTTTTTCTTTCCAGAGAGAAGAGCTCTTACCACATTCGAGTTTATCTTCTTTGTTCATTAAAATCCTTTTACTGTATAGATACATATGCAGAAAGAATATGTAGTCCTCTTTGAAGGTGAACTTTTAGTATTAACCCTTGGGATATATTTTTTATGTATCTTTTAAAAACTTTAAAAAATGAATTTGTAACTCAATTAAAAAATTTGTTTTATTTAAGTATAGTTGGTTTACAATGTTGTGTTAATTTCTGCTATTTTTTCCATATGATTTAGTAGGGTATTGTTTATAGTTCCCTGTGCTATACAGCAGGACCTTGCTGTTTATCCATTCTATATATAATAGTTTGCATCTGCTAATCCCACAATCTCAGTCCATCCTTCCCCCTTTCTCCCCTCTATTTCATGGATAAGTTCATTTGTGTCATATTTCAGATTCCACATAGAAATGATATGATATGATATCTGTCTTTCTCTTTCTCACATACTTCACTTAGTATGATTTTCTCTAGGTTCACCTTTAACAATTTTTTGCAAATAGCATTACGTTGCAATTTACCCATGTTGTACCAATTGATCTAGTTCAATGATTTTAACTCCTGTGTTGTATTGCTTTGTATGAATAACTCCAAATTTATTTCACTCCACCCTGCCGATACACATGTTCTTCCCTACTACAAACAATACAGCAATGCATCTTCTCCTCTGGCCCATGTATGAGGTTCTCTCCTCAGAGTGTATACCTAAGAGTGGAATTGCTGGGTTACAAAATTTCTAAAATTTACATTTATTACTAAGTTGTTAAACTGTGTACTTAAAAATTGTTCCATATAGCATTCCCCTAGTGATTAGACTAATAGAGGAATAAGCTGTCATAAACCATTAGCAACAAGTCATAACAAAAAACTAGTTGAATCAGACAAACTATGTTTATTTCCTGTAACCTGGTCCATGATATTTATGGTTGTATTTCCCTTCTTGAAATAAGAGTATAATATAGTCTATGTCCTCCTTGAGGTAAAATATCTGTACTGGAATCTCTGTATTATTCTGCCATGAATAGACAAGGCGAATAGCTGGAGGAGAGGATCTAAGTTATCTCTCTGAGCTCTGAACCTCCATGCCATAGCTTGATCTTCAGACTTAGTTAAAACCTATACCCAGGTTGGAAAATGATCTTTGTTTTTCACATAACCTAAAACACCTGTAGAAAAACAGCTTTTGGAAATGGAAGGATGTACAAAGCATCTGGATAATATTGGAACATCTGATTCAGGGTCATGGAAACCTCTGACCCTCAGAATAGAAACTGAAAAGTTTCATTGTGTAACCAGCCTGTGTGTACGTGTTTGGACACATTCACATTGGTGCTCCTGACAGAGCTCTGTCTGCCCACGCTGGACCTCCATCACCTTCCCCTCAGAGGCTCTTGTTATTTCAAGGGGGTCCCCAGGCTGTTGGTATATCACTTGGGCTCAGAAACGAGTTTGCTCATGTGTTTTGGCTCCTGACTGAGCTCTCAGTGAGAATAAACCCCACTAAGCACATTGGAGGGCTTCCTGGGTGGCTCAGTGGTAAAGAATCCGCCTGCAGTGCAAGAGACCCAGGAGGCACGGGTTCGATCCCTGGGTTGGGAAGATCTCCTAGAGAAGGGCATGACAACCCACTCCAGTATTCTTGCCTGGAGAATCCCATGGACAGACTAACTTGGCAGGCCACAGTCTTAAGGGTTGCAAACAGTTGCAGACAACTGCACTGACTTAGCACGCACACACGCGAATACCTTGGAGTCTTCACTTCTTAGGAAGCCAGAGCTGCTTTGTTGTGTGACAAAGTGGGGCAGGGTGAGGACGGGAAGAAAGACTCTGTCTGCTGAGCTCTAAAGCAGCATGTGTACCTAGATTATTTTTTTTAAAGATCTTCTCCAGCTTCTGGCATCATTCCTCTTCCTCTTGTCTTAGAGATTCAAAATTAGTCCTGTGTAGTGAGTGTGAAGTCGGGGGAAGGGGGACTGTTACTCCATCCCCACATGGCCACCCTGCTGTCCCTTTTCTCCCCCGCGTGTGTGCGTGCTAAGTCACCTTAGTCATGTCCGACTGTTTGCAACCCCATGGACTGTAGCCCACCAGGCTCCTCAGTCCATGGGATTCTCCAGGCAAGAAGACTGGAGTGGGTTGCCATACTCTTCTCTAAGGGATCTTCCAGACCCAGAGATCAATCTTACATCTCCGGTGACTCCTGCGTTACTGCTGCTGCTGCTAAGTCGCTTCAGTCGTGTCCAACTCTGTGCAACCCCACAGACAGCAGCCCACCAGGCTCCTCTGTCCCAGGGGTTCTCCAGGCAAGAATACTGGACTGGGTTGCCATGTCCTATTCCAATGCATGCATGCATGCTAAGTCGCTTCAGTCATGTCCGACTCTGTGCGACCCTATGGACAACCGCCCTCCAGGCTCCTTTGTCCATGGGATTCTCTAGGCAAGAATACTAGAGTGGGTTGCCATTTCCTTCTCCACTGCATTGCAGGTGGAGTCTTTACTACTGACTCACTGGGGAAGACCCTCTCTCCCACTAGACACTCCATATTAGTACTCTCTCAAGTTTGTTCAGCCAGGCTTCAACAGTATGTGAACCATGAACTTCCAGACGTTCAAGCTGGATTTAGAAAAGGCAGAGGAAGCAGAGATCAAATTGCCAACATTTGCTGGATCATCGAAAAAACAAGAGAGTCCCAGAAAAACACCTACTTCAGTTTTATTGACTATGCCAAAGCCTTTGACTGTGTGGATCACAACAAACTGGAAACTTCTGAAACAGATGGGAATACCAGACCACCTGACTTGCCTCCTGAGAAATCTGTATGTGGGTCAGAAAGCAAGTTAGAACTGGACATGGAACAACAGACTGGTTCCAAATCGGGAAAGGAGTACATCAAGGCTGTATATTGTCACCCTGCTCTTTTACAGTGGAAACAGTGTCAGACTTTATTTTTTTGGGCTCCAAAATCACTGCAGATAGTGACTGCAGCCATGAAATTAGAAGACGCTTACTCCTTGGAAGAAAAATTATGACCAACCTAGATAGTATATTCAAAAGCAGAGACATTACTTTGCCGATTAAGGTCCGTCTATTCAAGGCTATGGTTTTTCCTGTGGTCATGT
>SJYX01000548.1:679859-700672 GCA_006410675.1 Oreotragus oreotragus | reverse complement strand
TCGCTCAGTCTGTCCGACTGTTAGCGACCCCATGGACTGCAGCCCACCAGGCTACTCCGTCCATTGGATTTTCCAGGCAAGAGTACTGGGGTGGGGTGATCTCAACTTCCTCTTCCTTGGCATGCCGCCCAGTGGACCACTCCTGCATGAAAAGCTTGTGGCCCAGGGCTGACCAGGCTGTCCTCCTACCTCTGGGCTATTTCTTAGTTTCATTTCAGGCTCCTCCTCTCCATTCTATGGAATTCTGGGGGAATATGAGAGTGGTTCAGGTTGCGTGGTTGGCTAACTTGCCTATCTCTCTTTCCTCCCTCTCTTGCAACACACCAATTTATTCATTCCTGTTTTAAATTCAATCCATATGTCTTTCTTAAATTGATCAGTTCTCTAAATGCCTGATTCCTATTCCCAGTTGCCTACTTAATATTCCTGTTCAAATGTCTCACAGATAACTTGAATTAATCATGTCCAAAAATTGAACTCTTGATTTTTCTTCCTAACTAATTTTATTCCTTCTCCAATTTCCCCCAGCTCAGTAGCTTAAATTCCCAAAGACTAATTTGTTACAGCCCGAAACCTAAACATATTCCTCTTTCTTTTCCTCCAGCATCAATGCAATAAATTAATTAGCACGTACTATTGAGTTTACCTCTAAAATGACTTTTGTTTTTAATCCCCTTCTCTTTATTTCCAGGGCTTTGGTGCAAGCCACCCCCATCACCTTATCTTCTGGACTCTTTAATAAAAAGTAAAAAGTCTTTTTCACTCTTATCTCTACATCCACTCCTCCTTGCCTTTCACTTCCTTGACTATCCCATTAAGAAATCTCTGCACTTTAGTCAGATTATAGTGGAGAGTTTCTTGAGGAAAAAAGGCAATGAAAGAGGACAGAACTTCTCCAGAGTCTTGTAGAGAAGTAGCAAACTTGGCCTTAGAAGCTGAGTTCCTTCTTTGTGGCAATAAATTCTTTCAGATATCTACTGTTGTAGTTTGGTTTTCTCCTTTTCTTGATGTACATTTTTTTTTTTTAATTCAAAGAAGTATTTCATTTTGTGAAGAACTGAGGTATTTGGTGGGCCCTCTTGAGAATAGCTGATGCTAATATGCTTTAGTTTAAATTACATTATTCATCCCCACCTACCACAGGGCAAAAATAAAGTCATAGTTTTGCTAATCACAAAGCTACCAGAGGTTTCAAAATCCTGTCAGAAGGAAATGGCTTAATTCTTTCTCTGAAACTAGAATAAACAGACATATCCAGACACTATTTCCAAATTGGAAAATTTTCCAGATTGGAAATCTTTGTTATTTGTCTTATGAAGCAGAAGCATAAAATAATATCAGGAACCATATTTTTGTATAGGTTTTACTATAATGTCAGCTGACCGCTTTGGGTGGTTTAAGTCCTCCACATTTGGGACACATTCAGCATCCCTAATACCTTACACCCTTTACTCCTTGGCATAACTCATCGCCTCTCTCAGGAAGACAGACACCAGGCCGCCATCTTGTCAGTCTTACCATTCTTCTATCTGAGAAGTCTTATTGTTGCCCATCCCTCACTCAGCTAAATTCTACACTTTTTTCCCAGTCAGCTATAGTTTCATGAGATCCATAACACTTAAGTAAGTAAGTAAGTGAAGTCGCTCAGTCGTGTCCGACTCTTTGCGACCCCGTGAACTGAAGCCCACCAGGCTCCTCCGTCCTTGGGATTCTCCAGGCAAGAATACTGAAGTGGGTTGCCATTTCCTTCTCCAGGGGAACTTCCCGACCCAGGGATCGAACCCAGGTCTCCCGCATTGTAGGCAGACGCTTTAACCTCTGAGCCACCAGGGAAGCAAAACTGCATGCTTACTTTCTTCAAATGCCTCTTCAACTCTTAGTAAATTCTGACTTATAATAATTACCCTTTAGTGATTGATTATATTTACTAGCACAGGTAGCATTTTTATAGCACTTAATTTAGAAAATGTTCAATGATTTCTTTCTCCCTGTGTCTAATAATTCAGCAATGCAGGTAGGTGTCCTTAGCCTTTCTTTACCAACAAGGATTCTGGGCATCAGAAAGATTAAGTAACTTTCCCATGGTCACACAGATAAGAAGGTCCACATCAATTGGTGACATCTGAGATTCTCTTTCCATTACATCACATCACTTCTCTAGCAACTGCTGTGGTTTTTCACCGGGCATTTTATACTCATCATTTATTATTGCAGGAACTTCAGAAAATGGAAATGGAGTTCTTTATTTTCATGCTAATATTTGTCAGATTCTTTGGTCTGGGATTTTTTTTCTTCTTGTCAATTCTATCTTCTAAATAGCTTTGGCTCCCACTTTCCTTATTTCCTGAGTGCCTGCACTGCCTCTTCCCTAACTCAGGCCCCCTCCATTCTTCCCTGAAGAATTGCTACCAGTGTTAAACTGGCTTCCTGTGGCCAGTTTTAACCCCCACTGAATCCTCCAAACGGCAGTCTGGAAGAACTTTTGAGAACACATGTTGGAGCTTGGTGTAAACGCACTTTTAACACTTCAATGTTTCAGCATAGCTCTCAAAATAAATTCCTAACTCCTTAGTATTGCATGTAAAGCTTACCAACACCTGGCCTTTGCTTATTTCTCTCACCCCTCCTGTCTTTCTCTTTTTCCTACTCCTTCCTCATCCACAAATTTCATTCTCCAAGCATGTTGAATAACTTAATTTTTTCCATCTATATATCTCACCATCAATCCTGGGGCTCATCATCTGGGGTTCACAGAGAGAGAGATCTCTGGATGGAATCCAGAAACTTGGATGGACAAAACTTAAGTTTATTTTCCCCAAACCAATTGAACGTTAGTATTTCTTCCAATAATGAATGTAACCAATAAATGGCAGTAGTATTATTAGGACCTGTAATTTTATCACTAATAGAAATCACAGATATTTTCATATCACATGGCAACTGTTGAAGGTACTACAATATATTATGTATGATTATCATTACAGAGAAATTTATAGTTGTTATTATCTCTCATCTAAACCTTAGTACCTAATACAGCAAGAAAGAATCACATATAGTGCTGAGTATATAGTACTGAAATATTTTTAAAATCTTATGTATTTTACTTTATTCATTAAAACCTTATTCTAGGAAGGGACCCCTAGGCTTCACCAGATTGTCAGAAGGGTTCAAGGCTCAGAAAAGGCAAGATTCCCTGTCGTCATGGTTCCCTTTACTTAGAATGTTCTTTTGAACTCCACACTCTTCACCTGGCCAACTCTCATTCATTTCCTTGGATGTGATTTATACCTCTTTTTTTTTTTTTCCTTTCAGTTTGGCTATACAGCAGGCATACAAAATCTTAGTTCCTCAGCCAGGGATTGAACCTGTGCTCCCTGCAGTGGAGTGCAGAGACTTAGCTACTAGACCACCAGGGAAGTCACAAGGGTGGGGTTTAAAGGTAGTCCTTGAAGGTCTTTTCCATGGTCCTCCAAGATTGGGAGCACTTCATGTCTGGTTTTTTGGCAGTAAACTTTGCTCAATTATGGACTGATTCCACTATGGTATTATCTTTCGATCAACTGACTAACGCACATTCAAGCTCTTTGGGGCCAGCCCAGTGGCTTTATCTCTGTTATATCCACCATGTCCAACTCGTAGAGGTGCTCAGTGGTCCTCTGTTCAACTGATTCTCACCCCACTCTAGCAGCATGCACTCAGTGCCATTCATTCATACAAACATTTATTCTGAATCTCCTAGGTCCCAGGGACTTTCTAGGCACTGGAAATAAAGCAGAAAATAATACAGAAAGAAATTCTTCACCTAGATACTTACATGCTCACGAAGTGAGCTAGTCAATAAACAAAATTTAAGAAGTAAAACATCCCAGTCACAAAAGAACAACTATGTGATTCCTCTGTTACAAGGTACCTAGAGTAGTCGAAGTCATAGAGACCAAGAGTAGAATGGTGGTTGCCAGGAGCGAGGGGAGGAAAGAGGGACGCTGCTGCTGCTAAGTCGCTTCAGTCGTGTCCGACTCTGTGCGACCCCACAGACGGCAGCCCACCAGGNATGGACTGCAGCCCACCAGGCTACTCCGTCCATTGGATTTTCCAGGCAAGAGTACTGGGGTGGGGTGATCTCAACTTCCTCTTCCTTGGCATGCCGCCCAGTGGACCACTCCTGCATGAAAAGCTTGTGGCCCAGGGCTGACCAGGCTGTCCTCCTACCTCTGGGCTATTTCTTAGTTTCATTTCAGGCTCCTCCTCTCCATTCTATGGAATTCTGGGGGAATATGAGAGTGGTTCAGGTTGCGTGGTTGGCTAACTTGCCTATCTCTCTTTCCTCCCTCTCTTGCAACACACCAATTTATTCATTCCTGTTTTAAATTCAATCCATATGTCTTTCTTAAATTGATCAGTTCTCTAAATGCCTGATTCCTATTCCCAGTTGCCTACTTAATATTCCTGTTCAAATGTCTCACAGATAACTTGAATTAATCATGTCCAAAAATTGAACTCTTGATTTTTCTTCCTAACTAATTTTATTCCTTCTCCAATTTCCCCCAGCTCAGTAGCTTAAATTCCCAAAGACTAATTTGTTACAGCCCGAAACCTAAACATATTCCTCTTTCTTTTCCTCCAGCATCAATGCAATAAATTAATTAGCACGTACTATTGAGTTTACCTCTAAAATGACTTTTGTTTTTAATCCCCTTCTCTTTATTTCCAGGGCTTTGGTGCAAGCCACCCCCATCACCTTATCTTCTGGACTCTTTAATAAAAAGTAAAAAGTCTTTTTCACTCTTATCTCTACATCCACTCCTCCTTGCCTTTCACTTCCTTGACTATCCCATTAAGAAATCTCTGCACTTTAGTCAGATTATAGTGGAGAGTTTCTTGAGGAAAAAAGGCAATGAAAGAGGACAGAACTTCTCCAGAGTCTTGTAGAGAAGTAGCAAACTTGGCCTTAGAAGCTGAGTTCCTTCTTTGTGGCAATAAATTCTTTCAGATATCTACTGTTGTAGTTTGGTTTTCTCCTTTTCTTGATGTACATTTTTTTTTTTTTTAATTCAAAGAAGTATTTCATTTTGTGAAGAACTGAGGTATTTGGTGGGCCCTCTTGAGAATAGCTGATGCTAATATGCTTTAGTTTAAATTACATTATTCATCCCCACCTACCACAGGGCAAAAATAAAGTCATAGTTTTGCTAATCACAAAGCTACCAGAGGTTTCAAAATCCTGTCAGAAGGAAATGGCTTAATTCTTTCTCTGAAACTAGAATAAACAGACATATCCAGACACTATTTCCAAATTGGAAAATTTTCCAGATTGGAAATCTTTGTTATTTGTCTTATGAAGCAGAAGCATAAAATAATATCAGGAACCATATTTTTGTATAGGTTTTACTATAATGTCAGCTGACCGCTTTGGGTGGTTTAAGTCCTCCACATTTGGGACACATTCAGCATCCCTAATACCTTACACCCTTTACTCCTTGGCATAACTCATCGCCTCTCTCAGGAAGACAGACACCAGGCCGCCATCTTGTCAGTCTTACCATTCTTCTATCTGAGAAGTCTTATTGTTGCCCATCCCTCACTCAGCTAAATTCTACACTTTTTTCCCAGTCAGCTATAGTTTCATGAGATCCATAACACTTAAGTAAGTAAGTAAGTGAAGTCGCTCAGTCGTGTCCGACTCTTTGCGACCCCGTGAACTGAAGCCCACCAGGCTCCTCCGTCCTTGGGATTCTCCAGGCAAGAATACTGAAGTGGGTTGCCATTTCCTTCTCCAGGGGAACTTCCCGACCCAGGGATCGAACCCAGGTCTCCCGCATTGTAGGCAGACGCTTTAACCTCTGAGCCACCAGGGAAGCAAAACTGCATGCTTACTTTCTTCAAATGCCTCTTCAACTCTTAGTAAATTCTGACTTATAATAATTACCCTTTAGTGATTGATTATATTTACTAGCACAGGTAGCATTTTTATAGCACTTAATTTAGAAAATGTTCAATGATTTCTTTCTCCCTGTGTCTAATAATTCAGCAATGCAGGTAGGTGTCCTTAGCCTTTCTTTACCAACAAGGATTCTGGGCATCAGAAAGATTAAGTAACTTTCCCATGGTCACACAGATAAGAAGGTCCACATCAATTGGTGACATCTGAGATTCTCTTTCCATTACATCACATCACTTCTCTAGCAACTGCTGTGGTTTTTCACCGGGCATTTTATACTCATCATTTATTATTGCAGGAACTTCAGAAAATGGAAATGGAGTTCTTTATTTTCATGCTAATATTTGTCAGATTCTTTGGTCTGGGATTTTTTTTCTTCTTGTCAATTCTATCTTCTAAATAGCTTTGGCTCCCACTTTCCTTATTTCCTGAGTGCCTGCACTGCCTCTTCCCTAACTCAGGCCCCCTCCATTCTTCCCTGAAGAATTGCTACCAGTGTTAAACTGGCTTCCTGTGGCCAGTTTTAACCCCCACTGAATCCTCCAAACGGCAGTCTGGAAGAACTTTTGAGAACACATGTTGGAGCTTGGTGTAAACGCACTTTTAACACTTCAATGTTTCAGCATAGCTCTCAAAATAAATTCCTAACTCCTTAGTATTGCATGTAAAGCTTACCAACACCTGGCCTTTGCTTATTTCTCTCACCCCTCCTGTCTTTCTCTTTTTCCTACTCCTTCCTCATCCACAAATTTCATTCTCCAAGCATGTTGAATAACTTAATTTTTTCCATCTATATATCTCACCATCAATCCTGGGGCTCATCATCTGGGGTTCACAGAGAGAGAGATCTCTGGATGGAATCCAGAAACTTGGATGGACAAAACTTAAGTTTATTTTCCCCAAACCAATTGAACGTTAGTATTTCTTCCAATAATGAATGTAACCAATAAATGGCAGTAGTATTATTAGGACCTGTAATTTTATCACTAATAGAAATCACAGATATTTTCATATCACATGGCAACTGTTGAAGGTACTACAATATATTATGTATGATTATCATTACAGAGAAATTTATAGTTGTTATTATCTCTCATCTAAACCTTAGTACCTAATACAGCAAGAAAGAATCACATATAGTGCTGAGTATATAGTACTGAAATATTTTTAAAATCTTATGTATTTTACTTTATTCATTAAAACCTTATTCTAGGAAGGGACCCCTAGGCTTCACCAGATTGTCAGAAGGGTTCAAGGCTCAGAAAAGGCAAGATTCCCTGTCGTCATGGTTCCCTTTACTTAGAATGTTCTTTTGAACTCCACACTCTTCACCTGGCCAACTCTCATTCATTTCCTTGGATGTGATTTATACCTCTTTTTTTTTTTTTCCTTTCAGTTTGGCTATACAGCAGGCATACAAAATCTTAGTTCCTCAGCCAGGGATTGAACCTGTGCTCCCTGCAGTGGAGTGCAGAGACTTAGCTACTAGACCACCAGGGAAGTCACAAGGGTGGGGTTTAAAGGTAGTCCTTGAAGGTCTTTTCCATGGTCCTCCAAGATTGGGAGCACTTCATGTCTGGTTTTTTGGCAGTAAACTTTGCTCAATTATGGACTGATTCCACTATGGTATTATCTTTCGATCAACTGACTAACGCACATTCAAGCTCTTTGGGGCCAGCCCAGTGGCTTTATCTCTGTTATATCCACCATGTCCAACTCGTAGAGGTGCTCAGTGGTCCTCTGTTCAACTGATTCTCACCCCACTCTAGCAGCATGCACTCAGTGCCATTCATTCATACAAACATTTATTCTGAATCTCCTAGGTCCCAGGGACTTTCTAGGCACTGGAAATAAAGCAGAAAATAATACAGAAAGAAATTCTTCACCTAGATACTTACATGCTCACGAAGTGAGCTAGTCAATAAACAAAATTTAAGAAGTAAAACATCCCAGTCACAAAAGAACAACTATGTGATTCCTCTGTTACAAGGTACCTAGAGTAGTCGAAGTCATAGAGACCAAGAGTAGAATGGTGGTTGCCAGGAGCGAGGGGAGGAAAGAGGGACGCTGCTGCTGCTAAGTCGCTTCAGTCGTGTCCGACTCTGTGCGACCCCACAGACGGCAGCCCACCAGGCTCCCCCGTCCCTGGGATTCTCCAGGCAAGAGCACTGGAGTTGGGTTGCCATTTCCTTCTCCAATGCATGAAAGTGAAAAGTGAAAGTGAGTTGCTCAGTCCTGTCCGACTTTTGCGACCCCGTGGACTGCAGCCCACCAGGCTCCTCCATCCATGGGATTTTCCAGGCAAGAGTACTAGGGTGGGGTGCCATTGCCTTCTCCGAAGAGGGATGAGGAGTGACTGTTTAACAGGTACAGCCTTTCAGTTTAGGAAGACTGGTCTGAAGATGGATGGTGGTGGTCGCACCACAACGTGAATGAACTGCACACTTTGAAATAGTTAATATGGTCAAGGTTGTGTATATTTCATCACAATTTTTCAAAAGTAAAACACACTATATTAGATGGGAAACGTGCTGGAGAAAAGTAAAGATGGGAAGTGGGGAGAAGGAAGCCCTGAGAGAAAAGAGGCTGGGAGAGGCCTCAGAGGTATGGATTTCTTGCTTGTTTTTGCTCAGGGTCTGAGCTTCAGGCACAGACCATCTCTTTGGAAGAAGATTCAGAAAGACCTGACTCTTCTATATGATCATCAGCAGTGGATATGAAAGTAGAGGGTTTTTTTTAACATGTGTTGCTAAGTTCCCAAGAACTGGTTGCCTTGCATTCCCCTAATGCCTTCTGGGAAAAGCATACGTTCAGCAAGTGAAATCTTTAGGAATAATATTGGCACCTCTAATTGTTACTTGGACCTACCATTTATCTTTCTCCTCCACTTTTCATTTTGACATAAGCACTTCTCTACCGTGAATCATCAAAGAATTATGAGACCATTTGAGGAGGTGAATAGGATTCAATTTTGAAAAATCAGATAATTATATCTGATTTATGTCTCTTGTATCCTCATAAATCACCTTAATAACCATGCTTCTGTAAGTTTGGTTTTATACTATTTATTTTTCTAACTCACAAAGATAATCAATGGGGAATCCAAGGCTAATTGTAGTCTTTCAGTGAGTAGTTTGACTTCTGGTTCTTTTTTAATTAAAATACAGGCTTTTATTCAAGTAAATACTATTTAATTTTGAGGTTTAAAGGTTTGATTTCAAAGTTTGATCTACAAAATATCAAAACAACTGGCTATAAAGTGAAGCTTCCTATCCGGTCGAGGTTGTTTATGCTTTGCAATATCAACCACAGAGCCTAGTTGATTTTTTTTTTTTAGAATATTTTGACAAATAAATAAACACAGACATCCTAATACTCTTGTTTGCCTCTAATCTAAAATTTCTGCCATGCAGGGACACTGCGACCAGAAAAGTCTCATGAAATATTCTATCTACGACTCCTTTGTAATGTTTTCTTATTTAGTTATAAAAACTGTTTAGAAGTTTAAAAAATTACAAATCATTCTCAATGAAATAGTGAGATTTTCATATCTTACTGGAAACTGGCAAGTGATGAGTCATTTTATCTTGCCTAGATCCTAAAGTACAGATTGCCAGAGCTGAATTCTTTAAATATTAAAAAATATTCCTTCCCTCCTCTTACCATCTTCTGAGACATTCAGACAAAAGACATGGAGTTGAACTGAGAACACAACCTAGAAACAAGCAATTTCTCTAATTATAAAAATGACCTGTGACTTAGAGAACAAGCTTCTGTGATCGTGGTGCTACCATTGATTTCCCTCTTTTGGATCATTTTTAATTCTTTCAAATAGGAACCCTTTGACATTTCAATCATTGTGAAGATGCGTTAGTACCACTTCTCACATTCTTAGCAAATGGAAATATTTAACTGATTGCTAAAATCAGAATCCTTGACTGAATGTGTCATCAGCTTCAGGGTTTTAAGGCCAGCAATGTCTAGTGTCAAAAACTTTTTAAAGTCATTTCTTTCATAATTTAGATGAATTTTGAATCCTTTTCATTCTTTTTTCCACTTTCTATATCTATTTAATTTAACATAAAATAATCCCTTCTCTTACAACATCTAATCTATTCCTGGGCTTTATTTTCGTAATGAAATTCATTTGCGCACAATAATGAACCCCATGGTTTCATTAAAGGAAAGGAATTTAACTTATCTGAGTCTTGCTTTCCGCATCTGTAGAATGGCAAAAGCTCTTATCACCTCTAAGAGCATGATTTGTGGAATGACTTGCTCTTTTGGTATAATTTGTAACCAACGCACACACCCACCTCTCTCCTTCAGCACAGAGCCCGATGAATTCTCATCTGAGCTCTTTCCAAAGGCTCCTCACAGGGCTCTCCCCTGCCTAGCTCTCTTCACTCCACAAAGGATCCCACACATGGTTGAGCTGCAGAGAAACATTTCACATGCAAGAAGCAGGTGTGAAACTGACTTGCTCCAGAATTCATTACAAACCCTTAAACCCAAGGTCCTCAGCAGCATGTCACCCCATGAGCCTGCCAGGCTCCTTTGTCCGTGGGATTCTCCAAGCAAGAATACTGGAGTGGGTTGTCGTTCCCTTCTCCAGGGATCAAACCCGAGTCTCTTAAGTCTCCTGCAAAGGCAGGCAGGTCCCTACCACTGGCGCCACCTTAACTCTCTTTCCCACTTGCCTTTCTTCTAATCCTCCTCCTCCTCCTCCCTTTCCCCTTCCTCTGCCCTTCTTCCCTTTCCTCCTCCTCCTCTGTCTTCTTCATGTTCCCTGCAATTGTTCATTTGCTCATTCAAATATATTTACTGAGGACTGATTCTCTGAGCAATTTGTAAGGTGCTAGAAGCAGAGATGAGCCACATCAAAGAAGTTCCAGGTAGGCACTACTTATATAAAGACCTAGGTGGGAAGAAGTGAGGAATCTACGAGAAGAGATGTATAGACTGAGCAGCTGGAGCAGAGTCTGAAAGTAGGGGCAAGTTTGTGGAATAAAGTGAAAAAAAAAAAAAAAGCAATAGAACCTCACAGACTTCCTTAACGTGTTGGGTAGCTTGTCATTATTCTCAGCACAACGAGAAACTCCATTGGTTGAAGAGAGCTGCAATTCCCTGCAATTTTCCTTCCCCCAAGTTTGTGCTTCTGCAGTTTCTGAAGTGTGAACTACACTCTTCATCTCTCCAATTCATAAGCATTATCTCGAGGACCAATTTCAATAGCCATCTCTTCCATGGAATAGTTCCTCCTCTCCCTAAACCAGATGAACTTGTATTGAAGCCATTTAGGTCCTTATCTCTTTCAGGTACGACACTTCTAGGGTCTGATATGATAGCTACTAGCTCCATGGGGTTATCAAACACCTGAAATGTGACTAGTCTGAATTGAGAGTAAGTTGATGTACATACCAGAGGTTAAAGACTTTTATGAAAAAAATAAAGAACATAAAATACTTCATTGATAACTTCATATTAACTACATTTTGAAATGATAATATTTGATTATGTTGAGTTAAATAATTATCTGTTCATGCTCAGTCGCTTCAGTCATGTCTGACTCTTTGTGACCCCATGGGCTGTAGCCTGCCAGGCTCCTCTCTCAGTGGGATTCTCCAGGCAAGAATACTGGAGTGGGTTGCTATGCCTTCAAGCTTCAGGGATTCTTCCTGAGCCATGGATCAAACTCGCTTCTCTTCTTTACCACCAGTGCCACCTGGGAAGCCAAATAATTATATGATTGAAATTAATTTCCTCTTTCATTTTCCTTTATTTAATGCAGTTAGTGGAACGTTTTAGATTATTGATACTTATGTGGCTCACGTTATATTTCTAGTAAACAACACTCCTCTAAACTGTATAATTCCTGAATAGTGAATGTTTATTCAATTATGTATTTGTTTATTCCCCTAAGGAACACGCTAGCTTGTCCATAGTAAAGACTCAGTAAATACTATTTAAATTCATTGCCATTCTCTAAAGTATTTTTTAAAAATACTTTGCGGTTTTAATACACTTGTCATTTTTAGAGATGTGTAGCCAAAACTCCCCAGTGAAAATAATGGGTCAGGAAGGGGAACAGGTTTTTTCCCCCTTGGCCCCGAGAAGGGTGATGTACACAACATGTGGTCTGACCATGGCAGACACAGTGGGTCATGACGGGTGATTCAGAAAGTTGTTCTGTTTCCAAAACAAGAATTTTTATTGCAGTATGTGGAAGGAGCATTAAGACAAGAGGATCCTTGTGGTTTCTCGCTGTATCTGTGGAAAAAATCTGCGGTTAAGGTTTAAATTAAGCTGACATTAAAAGAGCCTTTGTAGTTACAATGCACATTTAACATCTGTTGCTATAGCTATACCAACACTGAATATTCTGAGTGATGGTTTAGGAGTGGTGGAATACAAATGTGGTTTCCTGCCTATGATTTCCTAGGGTTGACTTGGTCTTTTTAATGATGAGACGTAGATTAGGGAAAATTATTAAGCGCGTAAAAAGAAAACAGAAAGCAAAAATTACTAAGATTCCAGGCACTTCTGGTATGAGGGGAAAAGTATTTAGGACTTCCCAGCACCACATCTGTAATTCTATGGATTCTTTTGTTTTGGCCAGTTTCAGGTTTAGAGCAGTTTTCCTTATGGTTCATGGAGGCTCTCCCATGGCAACCCTGCACACACATTCTCGTCTTTGTTAAGGGACCTTTGAGGATGAACCAAAAACTATTTTTCATCATAAAATAATTGGGAACACCTCTTAACCAATTTGTAAAACTGACTGCAAAGATATTTTGTTTTACGCTCTGGATAAGATGTTTCATTTTAGACTAGTTTTCGTTCAATTGATGATGGCCAATGGGAAAAAAATCACATTATTGGATTTTCCTCTGAAGAAGCAGAGGGGGAGCTCCATCCAGAATTAATAAGCACCTCTCTAATATACCATCATCATATGTACTTATGGTAATGTTGTTTCTGTTTGTTTCTCAATAAATTTGAGTAAGCTCAAGGAACTTTTGCTGAAAATAATTTAATTATGCCAAACATACTATATATGACAAATACTAGGGTAAAAAGGTGTTTGTATATTTGTTGTAGTGGTGTAGTACATTCTGTGGCAAGGCAGCAAAAATGAGTAGATAGGATTCTGCAAAACGTTGGACTTGATTCTGCATCTTACATGCTCTGTGACTTTAGGCAAGTCAAGTGGCCTCTCTGAGCCTATATATCATCCATATATATATATAAAGGATGATGTTGGCTTTGTGGATCGTTATGCATAAGAGGTGATAACTGCACAGTGCCTGGACACAGTAGTTCTTCAGTAATAAAAAATTGGTTTTAGTGTATTGAGACATTATTGATGGAATCATTGGTAGAAATTTGACATCATTTTTACTGAAATAGAGTTTTTACTTGAATGAATGCTGAACATTTATGAGTCTAGAATGGGGAAGAAACATCAAACTCAGGTTCTGTAACCTCAGATATTGCCTCACTCACAAATCATGACATTTTACATACTCACTGTTAATATATGGCATCAAAAATTCAATGAAAACAAACAAAAACAACCTCTCGAATAATCATTTGAATTTGAGTGTATTTGATAGCATTTTTTTCCCCTCCGAAATCTAGTCTCTGAGAAGAAAGCAAGAAATTCTATGAAAACTGACTTTAGAAAGAATAGTTACTATTTTTCTTCTGTTCACTTATATGCAGTAACCAAAATTAGTCATTTAATCACTGTTCTGAGATGATGCTTTCTTTACCAGGCTAGTATATGTAGAATTCTGAAATAAGGTCTGAAAGCCCAGGTTAACTAGAAAATTAATGTCATTTTTAAGTTTTAGAGTATAAATGAATAAACTTTTCTTCTAGCCAAGGAATAAAAATACTTTTTTCACCACATGTAAAATCTGGAAATTTTAAAATATGTCTGTTAATAACATCTTCATTTCCAGGAAAATGAGAGAAAATAATTAAGAGCAACATGGAGATTTTTAAAAGGTGAAAAATAGTAGTGAAAAGTATATTCATTTCTAAGATTTATGATTTCTCTTCAGATCAGTATAAAATAATACCCTTTCAGAAATTCCTTTTTAAAATATTTCAAAGTCTACATTCTTTTGAATTAATATAATTGCATTTAATTAAATTAAATAAATGAGAACAGAAACAAGATTATGTTAACCACTATCAGAATACATATAATATCCTTCAAGATAGCTAGACATAGGGACTTTAAACAGGCATAATTTCTGTCTAAGAACTAATGATTAGAGTTAAAAGGTGTCTCATTTTAAATGAGAAAATCCATTATATTCATCTCCAGTGGTAAGCGATGATTATTATATTGTAATTATATTCTATACTGGCTCCATATCGCAGCCAAAGTTGCTGAAGAGTAGGAAAAATAATTATAGCAAGAAATTCTATGAAGTGTACATCAAGGAATGTAAAACTCGAGGGAGAAGTCTTTCACGAGAATGGCTTGCATGATGGCGTCAGGGTTGGGTACACAGGGCACACATTAAATACGTATTTTACAGGCTGATTTCTAAGTCACCTCTTAGTTTTGAAGTTATTTTCACAAGATTCCATCAATAGTATTGAGAGATGCAGACAGTTGCATTAGGCATTACAACATTATAATGCCATTTGTGCATTTCAAAAATAGCCTTTTAAAAAATTCTGTATTCTATGCTTATCTATATAGAATATAATTTGTTTTTCTGGATACACTCTCATAGGAAAATTTGTGGAAATTGTACATCGCTAAAGCCATTTGGCTGAGAGATGTTACCTAGTTTGGTAAGAAAAACTCTGCTGTTTAAGTTTATAAGTTTCCGAACATTCTCCAAGTCCTGGTCTGTTACAGAATGGTTGGATGACTTCTGAAAAGCATCAGCTTTATATTTTGCAAAATTAGAACCATGTGAGAAGCTTTACTCAGAGGAAGAATATGCAGCTAGGAGATTTAAGCTTAATACAATGGCCCACAAATTAGAAATATTATTTAATGAACCACAGCGAAGTCCAGAAAGAACAGTTATAAGAGCAAATAAAATTTCAAAGAATAATAAAAGAGCTGTAAGGAAGAGACTCATTTAATGCCTAGAACCAAAGGAAAAAAGCATCATTTGGGCACTTCACAGAATGAAAGATGCTCTCCAGAAATCCTGGAGAGCAAAGTCAAGTGGGCCTTCAGTTCAGTTCAGTTCAGTTCAGTCGCTCAGTCGTGTCTGACTCTTTGCAACCCCATGAATCGCAGCACGCCAGGCCTCCCTATCCATCACCATCTCCCGGAGTTCACTCAGACTCACGTCCATCAAGTCCGTGATGCCATCCAGCCATCTCATCCTCAGTCGTCCCCTTCTCCTCCTGCCCCCAATCCCTCCCAGCATCAGAGTCTTTTCCAATGAGTCAACTCTTAACATGAGGTGGCCAAAGTACTGGAGTTTCAGCTTTAGCATAGGAAACATCATTACAAATAAAGCTAGTGGAGGTGATGGAATTCCAGTTGAGCTATTTCAAATCCTCACAGATGATGCTGTGAAAGTGCTGCAGTCAATATAAAAGCAAATTTGGAAAACTCAACAGTGGCCACAGGACTGGAAAAGGTCAGTTTTCATTCCAATCCCAAAGAAAGACAGTGCCAAAGAATGTTCAAACTACTGCACAATTGCACTCATCTGACATGATAGCAAAGTAATGCTCAAAATTCTCTAAGCTAGGCTTCAACAGTATGTGATCCAAGAACTTCCAGATGTTCAAGCTGAATTTAGAAAAGGCAGAGGAACCAGAGATCAAATTGCCAACATCTGCTGGATCATAGAAAAAGCAACAGAATTCCAGAAAAACATCTACTTCTGCTTCATTGACTATACCAAAGCCTTTGACTGTGTGGATCACACAAACTGTGGAAAATTCTTAAAGAGATGGGAATATCAGACTACCTTATCTGCCTCCTGAGAAATCTGTATGCAGGTCAGGAACAAATGACATGGAACAACAGACTGGTTCCAAACAGGAAAAGGAGTACGTCAAGGCTGTATACTGTCCTTATTTAACTTATATGCGGAGTACATCGTGCAAAATGCCGGACTGGATGAAGCACAAGCTGGAATCAAGATTGCCAGGAGAAATATCAATAACCTCAGATATGCAGATGATACCACCTTTATGGCAAAAAGTGAAGAGGAACTAAAGAGCCTCTTGATGAAAATGAAAGAGTGAAAAAGCTGGCTTAAAACTCAACATTCAAAAACCAAAGATCATGGCATCTGGTCCCATCACTTCATGGCAAATAGATGGGAAAACAATGGAAACAGTGAGAGATTTTGGGGTCTCCAAAAATCACTACAGATGATGACTGCAGCCATGAAATTAAAAGACACTTGCTCCTTGGAAGAGAAGCTATGATAAACCTAAAAAAAAGTAAAAGTGAAGTCGCTCAGTCGTGTCTGACTCTCTGTGACCCCATGGACTGTAGCCTACCAGGCTTCTCTGTCCATGGGATTTTCCAGGCAAGAGTACCTGATGGGGTTGCCATTTCCTTCTCCAGGGGATCTTCCCAACCCAGGGATCGAACCTGGGTCTCCTGCATTGCAGGCAGACACTTTACCCTCTGAGCCACCAAGGAAGCCCAAACAGCATATTAAAAAGCATAGACATTATGTTACCAACAAAGGTCCATCTCGTCAAAGCTCTGGTTTTTCCAGTAGTCATGTATGGATGTGAGAGGTGATCATAAAGAAAGCTGAGTGCCGAAAAACAGATTGTTTTGAACTGTGGTGTTGGAGAAAACTCTTGAGAGTCCCTTGGACAGCAAGAATATCAAACCAGTCAATCCTAAAAGAAATCAACCCTGAATATTCATTGGAAGGGCCAATGCTGAAGCTAAAGCTCTAATACTTTGGCCACCTGATGTGAAGAACTAAGTTATTGGAAAAGACCCTGATGCTGGGAAAGATTGAAGGGAGGAGGAGAAGGGGATAACAGAGGATGAGATGGTTGGATGGCATCACTGTCTCAATGGACATGAGTTTGAGCAAACTCTGGGAGTAGATGATGGACAGGGAAGCCTGGTATGCTTTAGTTCATGGAGTTGCAAAGAGTCAGACATGACTGAGTAACTGAACTGAACTGAAATGATACATGTATACTCATTTCACATACTTACAGAGGGCTCACATGCCTTCCTGTTACTATCATTTGTTGTCTTCTAATTCTTACCACTTTTTAGATAAGTAAGATCATTACCTCTTAATGGATGAGAAAATACTCAAAAGTTTATTAACTGCTCAAAATCACACTTATTAAGTCCAAGAAACAACACTTGAAATCAGATCTTCTAACAGTACTAAGATAGTGAGAAAAACATCAAAATTGACAAAAGCTAAAGCTGTGAATGGATACATGGCTGAAAAAGTTGGATCAAGATCATAAAAGTATGATTATGGCCTCAATTCAAGGAAGCTGGAAAAGAAAATGAGACTGTGAAATTTCCAAAAACTGGATCCACTATTTCATTCAGACCCCACAGGGTGACAGATAGTTACTTAGCAACTAATACAGCAAATATTTGCTGAACTTGGTCCACGCAAGACTCTGCTTGGGGTGACAAGTGAAACAAAGATCTCTAAAGTGAAATCTTTAGTCTTAAAAATTTACCATCAAGTAAATGACACAAGTTAAGAAGTTAAGTTGCTGCTATAAGGCATCTATTCACCCCTTTATCCATATATTCATCTACAAATACTTAGACATTTCTATGTGCCCTCAAGACAGTCATGAATAAGATATAGGTAATAAAATGATAATAGAAAATATCCTCTGCAGGGTAGAGATACCTTTCAACAGAGAAAGGCCTTTGGAAGACTGAATGAGGCCTCTGGAAGACTGAGACTGGGAGAAACTCTTCACCTGGGAGAGCNCTATGTGCCCTCAAGACAGTCATGAATAAGATATAGGTAATAAAATGATAATAGAAAATATCCTCTGCAGGGTAGAGATACCTTTCAACAGAGAAAGGCCTTTGGAAGACTGAATGAGGCCTCTGGAAGACTGAGACTGGGAGAAACTCTTCACCTGGGAGAGCAAAATGACCAAGAACAGAGTTGAGGATTCCTAGGAAAATGAACCAAGCACACCAACCCCACACCTTTTCATGCTGGCTCTTATATGTTTCTGGAGGAAAATGACTAGGCAGGCAACAGCTATAATGAGAAGACAGTGATAAGTAAAAATATTAAAGCCTATGAATAAAAAGCACTTGGTGATAAAATTATAAGTAAATCATTGATCACTCCCTAAGTCAAATAAACGTGAAAATCAAATAAATGTTGTGGAAATCACTGGTCCAAGGACCTGTTAGAAATTTTAGAGTAGTTCTCAAAGTCTCCTGCAGTTTCTTAGAAAAAGGGATGGCAGCTGCCAAAGAATCAGTCTTAGAGACTGAACCCTCAGGGGAATTCTGAGTATAAATGAAGTCCTCCTAGTTCATATACCCATGACAGGTTATTCTCTCCTAACCCTTCTTGTGTGATATTATGGTGAAAAATTCTGTATTTCTCATAATCCCAAGAGAGGAATTACCTCATGGTAATCCATGAAAATAAATACTAGCTGGAATCTTTACAGAGCACATGAATCATGGTGCCATACAGTATCCTGACTCACATGAGAAGTTTGATGTAAAAATGTGTGGTTCGAGGGGAGGAAGATACTTCATGGAGCTGTAATGAGCCTTCATGAAGATGGTTTTAGAGCCAGGTTTTAAAGTTTGGGTAAGACTTGGCCCTGCAAAACTGAGAAGAGATGAAGAATAAAAGTCACTCCTATTGACAAGAACATAGGAGAATCCAGAAGCTCAACGGTCAAAAAATGAAGGATCTGAAGATCTAATTATCTGTTTTGGTTGGTATATGGCAGAAAGGTAGGCGAATCATGGGGAATCAGACAGTAAACGTTATTTGGGCCAGAGCATGGAGAGATTCCAGGTAATAGCTAAACAAAGCGACTTGGCTCTTATTCAGTAGAAAATAAAAAGTCACTGAAGGTATTAAGTAAGGAAGTAATATAATCAACACTATGTTTTAGGAAGAAGACACCAGCAGGAAAGTGTAAGGTAAGTTGGAAGGGGGCGAAAGAAAAAGGGAAATGAGTAGGCTACTGCAATAGCGTTTAATCACCACTTAACCTATGACTCCTGGGTTCCTAGAGAACATTCCCTATGGGACTGAGGAGAGAAAATGTTCTATTGAGCTCACTGTCTGCTGACCACAGTTCTTATTTCACTGAACAGTGTTTCCTTAATACTCAATTCACTAGAGACAAGCCTAGAATTCAAATTCCTTGTTTTCATATACTCTGAATTTTTGTTTTGTTTTGGTGGATTTATTACCTAAAGTACCCACCAAAATCCATTTTAAAACTTTTATTTCATGTTTTTGAAAAATTATTTCCTATTTTTTGATTAATTAGGCTTAATTTCTTTTACATCAGAATGTGTGCTTAGTTGCTCAGTCATGTCCAACTCTTTGCAACCCCATGGACTGTAGCCCACCAGGCTCCTCTGTCCATGGGGATTCTCCAGGCAAGAATACTGGAGTGGGTTGCTATGCCCATCTCCAGGAGATCTTCCCAACCCAGGGATCGAACCCAGTCTCCCACATTGCAGGCAGATTCTTTACCATCTGAGCTACCAGACCAAGTATTTGCCCTTTATTTCTTTATGAAATGAAAGTACTTACCTTATTTAATCCTGGACATGGCCAGTCAAATGATTTAACACTTTTTATTATCTTCTGGCACTTGGTGGAGGGTTGAGAGATAGCTGGATTATGGAAAGAAATGAAATTTTGGTCATTATTTATTTCAGATATAAATAAAGACCATAAAATCCAAACTGTAAGAACAATTTGAGTTCAAGCAATTGGACAGTTTTTATGCTATATGCAATCTTCTTCACACAGTCTGCTCTGTCATTTGCACAGAGAATAACCCGAATTCCATCTTCTCTTTCCCCAAACAAGGGCTGATGTTCAGTTGACATGCATTGGCAAGACATACTGATTCTGAAGTACTGAAATATTTCTATAAGGGTTAGTATAGCCACTATCCAGAGCCTTCTGAGTGTCTTCTCACTCCATCCAACCCAGCTGTTTCTGCCTGCCCCAAAGACTCCCCAAGAACTCTCTACAATCTAAAAGCAAAGAAGTTAAATTGGAACAGTACTCCAGACAAACCTGCCTGGGTCCTACAGACAATGTCTTGTGCTCTGTGTCCCTGCTGTTCAACTGGTGACATATTTCGAATTATATCTACCTAAAAGCAACTTTCTTTTCCCAGGGAATTATATTCTTTGCATTAATTACAATAAAAGTAAACAAAAATTTTTTTTAAACTGCTTACTTTATCTGGAATCCGGGTGTGATGTGTCTCTGCCTCTCAGTTCTGCCTCTCACTAGGTGGATTATTATCTCAGGCTTTTTCATGTGATAAGAGGCTGCTGGTATTTCCTCAGGACACTTCCCTAGCATCTGCTATCCAAAAAGAAGAAAATTCTACCTCCCAGTTTCTATATGAAAAGATTGCAGAGAAGGATTCTGATTGGTGCTGATTAGGTCACATGCCAACTCTTGGACCAATCACCATGGCCAGAGGCATGAGATTTTAAAACAGTTGTCTTTGCCTGAAAGTTATATATGATGCTCTCCCCATAAGGGTGAAAAGTTTGCTATTTCCTTTTGAGTTTAATGAGGACCATATTACTATAATGCATTAATATGTATTTCTGGATTATGTACTCCTTTCTCAGTTACTTATTTTTCCTTCAACAACACATCAGCTGATGATGCAAAGTATT
>SJYX01000548.1:635273-679054 GCA_006410675.1 Oreotragus oreotragus | reverse complement strand
AGAGTTGACTCATTGGAAAAGACTCTGATGCTGGGAGGGATTGGGGGCAGGAGGAGAAGGGGACGACCGAGGATGAGATGGCTGGATGGCATCACGGACTCGATGGACGTGTGTCTGAGTGAACTCCGGGAGATGGTGATGGATAGGGAGGCCTGGCGTGCTGCGATTCATGGGGTCGCAAAGAGTCGGACACGACTGAGCGACTGAACTGAACTGAACTGAACTGTCCCTAATGATGACAGCTAGCTTTAGCACTGTTTTACAGCTGTTGATTTCCCTGTTGATTCTTAAAGACAGTTGCTTCTTATTTTTTCTTCACTGTGCCTTAAATGGTATCAGGCTTTAAGCCAACAAAGAAATATTTCTTTATAACTTACTATATGCTGGGATCCGTGCTCTGGGGCGTAATAGTGAGCTTCTTTCCTTGGAAGCTTCAGCTCAAAGTCAAGGCCGACAGGAAATGGGGAGGGGATGGGCTTAGGAAGAGGGAACACACAAAAGAAACTTTGTAAATGCTACATTAATGAATAAATTAGAAAACAGTGTGTTTTCTCCTTGTGAAACTCACATTCTAGTAGGAGAAACAGACAAGTAAACCAGAGGGAATGGGTGTTCCCATATGAACAAATAAATACCCTACTGGGTCAAGGGGTGTGAGAAGTCAGACAATAGCCAACTGTTCCAAGAGTGTGATACTTAGCAAGGCTGGCCCAGATGGACAAGGTGGGTTGGAGGAAAGAGTTTGTATACAGTTAAAGACTTAAGAAACCAGTCTTTAAGACAGCTGCAAATTGAATGGCATGGTGGATGAACTGGACGCACTGGGGGCGTGATGGGAAAGAAGAATCCAGATCTTAGGGGAACTGGTATCCCGGGCCAAGGAGTTGAGACTTTACCATTTAGATGAATGTTCATCAATTTGTGTGTCACCTGTTAGTGGGTCGTGAATCATCAGTGGGTTGCATCATTTAATACGCATTTTAAATGAATAGATTAGAATAGAAAATGTCAGGGCATTTCATGTAAAAAGAGTAAGTTTGGAGGTAGATCAATTGTTCCAGTTATATCTCTCTATATTATTATATATGTGTATGTGCACAGGATTTTCTTTCCTTTTTTCTCTCTCAGCTGCACCTGCAGCTTGTGGGACCTCAGTTCCCCAACCAGGGCTTGAACCGAGGTCATGGCAGTGAAAGTGTGGAGTCCTAACCACTAGACCACCAGGGACTCTACAGCATTTTCTTACAGCACATCCATCCTTACCAAACAGGTTTGAAAGCCACTGCTGCCATAGTGGGGAAACCATTGAAGAGTTTAAAGCTGGGACAAGATTAGTTTTTGCATTTGGAAAAATGCCATGGTTTCAGTAAGAATGGATTAAAGGGTCAAGGCTATTTAGGGCTTGGCTTGAAGAAATCAGATAAAAGCCAAAAAAGCATGTTCCTCAGATGAAGAAAAGGCTGTAGACTTGAGAGCTGCCCGATAGAGTGATTTGCTGACTCATTCCCCCTTTTCACCTGCATTGCTACTCTTCTTTTTTGGCCCTTATTATTTCTTTTCTAATCAACAACTCCTGACTCATCCAGTTACTTGTGTCCTGCTGCTGCTGCTAAGTCACATCAGTTGTGTCTGACTCTGTGCGACCCCATAGACGGCAGTCCACCAGGCTCTCCCGTCCCTGGGATTCTCCAGGCAAGAACACTGGAGTGGGTTGCCATTTCCTTCTCCAGTGCATGAAAGTGAAAAGTGAAAGGGAAGTCGCTGAGTCATGTCCAACCCTCAGCGACCCCATGGACTGCAGCCTACCAGGGTCCTCCATCCATGGGATTCTCCAGGCAAGAACACTGGAGTGGGGTGCTATTTCCTTCTCCAACTTGTGTTGGAGACTGGCTCAAATCATCCTTCGTACTGTACTGAAAGATACACTGGACCAGGCCACTCTCCTGCTTTAAGTACTTCAGTGACCACTCATCACTTCACGACCCAACCTTTCTACTAAGCTTCAGTTCCTGCCTCTCCTTTTGGCATTATTTTCAATACATCCTGTGCAGATTCTTATCTCTGTGTTTTGGCTTCTGTCATCCTCTCTGCTGGAAGTGTCCTTCTTATTTCAATTCACCTGGCTTCCTTTAACTTAGCCTTCAAGACTCAGTTTAACCATCACTTCCTCCAGGAAGCCTTCCTTGTTTTCTCCCAATGGGAGAAATGGGCCAAATATCTCCCTTTTTTTTTTTCTGTCATGGCACTTTATTTAAAACTCTCTCAGGGCTTGGAACCATAATTATAATAGTTAATACAGTAATCATGTGTTCACCCAGTGCCAAGTACTGAATTTACTTGCATTATCTCATTTAGTCCTCACAAAACCCTGATGAGATTGGTATTACTATTATCTTCATTTTATAGATGTAGAAATTGAGCTTTGAGAAGGCTCAATCAGTTGCCTAAGCAGTGATGCTAGGCTTTGCAGCCAGGAAGTGTGGTTCTAGAGCTCATGTTTTTTAACTATTTGCTACATTAACACATCCTATGATGTGATAAGCCACAGGCTCCTGGGGCGGTACCCTCTGAAATGCAAGCAACCGCACTCAAAGGTCACTCAAGCAATTATATTTCTTTGTGTCTCCACCACCCAGCATAATGCCAGGCAGAAGAGTTGAACTTTTGTTAAAACCATTAAATGCTACAGAGTTTGCCAACCAGGTTAACTGAGAAGGATCCATTGTATTTGGAAATGAAGTTTGTTGGCATCTCAGTAAAAACTTGTTTCAATGGAGTAAGACTGTTTGTCACATTCTTCCCTTTAGTCCCAGAAAATATAAAGTGATCTATAACATTTGTTTAATGGATAAACTGCAATGGGTTGAGGAGTAAATGAAAGGTAAAGAGATGGGAGATGGTGTTTTCATGCAGCTTAGCTAAGAAGGAAAAGGGCTGCAGTGGTGGTGAAAGGGTTTTTAGAACCAGGAGGTTGGTGGGTGAAAAGCTGGTCTTGTGTGTTTAGTTAGTTTGATGGCTTTTTAGAGATATTGCAAGAACAATATGCTAGGAGACAGTAGCCAAGAGAGAAGTAACAAATCCTGGAACAGGGGACTATCAGAGGAGCCAAAGCATGTGTGGGTGGATTAGCCGTGGCCAGGCTGGCCAGGTTCTTTCCGGGGGATCAGCCCAGCCTTGCGGAGTCTTATTTTCGCTGAGTCTTATTTTTTCAATTCAAAAAGCACATGGCACATATTGTTCCTTACAGATATTACCTGAAATAATTCTCCTCTACTTCCTATTTTTTCTGTCTTTTTTCTTTTAATTTTCTCAATCCAAGAAAGACTAATTCAAACTAAAATCTCAGTCCCAGAATTTAAAGGACTGAAAAAAACTTCAACCCCATTTCCAAAGAGTGACTTAGGTCAGTGAATTCTGAGCTGTTTCTATTTAAAGCTTGGTGGGTGAGATGGGATGGGGTGGGGTCCTCAATAGGGAGGAGGAGGGAGATTTACAGAGCTGAAGTGTAAGGGCTGTGTTTGGTGCTGAATCCTCACAACCTCATGCTGGTAGAAAGGGCAGCTGGCAGCTGTAGCAGGAGAAGGATCTGTGGGTGTTGGTAACAGTGTAGAACAGAATGGAGAGATGTGGGCATTCTCGTTGCTGCTTCTCCCCCCTCGTCCTCCCCACCACACCACCCCTAGCCTAGGCCTGGGGAAACACAGGGGGAGACCCTGAGAACCTAGAACAGGATGCAGTTACCTTGGTCAGTGCTGAGAAGAAAGGACTGGGAAGTCCCAAGAGTGATGGCATGAAAGGATGGGGAATTCCAGAAGCCACTCTGTCTTCTCATGGAGTCTGCTCTGCAGAGCTGTTGCCTTGTAAGGGAAATAGTTATGCAGAGCCTATGTGACTGAGGATGGTAGCAATGTAGTGTTAAGATGTGTAAAAGAATAAATATAATTACGGTCAAAAATAATCAAACAATTCCTGTTTCTATTGCCTACTGTTTGTAAATAAGGCCAGCCTCCGTGGAATCAAAAAGAAGCCTGAGATGTTGTCCTCACCCTTATGCTCCAGTTAGACAGATGACACAGAATAACAACCAGTGAGCATCAAAGTCCCATTTTTTTTTTTAGGGTGTGCTGGATCTCCTTCATTACTGCCTGGGCTTTTCTCTAGTTCCAGTGAGCAATTATTCTCTAGTTGTGGAGCACAAGCTTCTCACTACAGCGGCTTCTCTTGGTGCAGAGCGCAGGCTCTAGAGTGGTCGGGCTTCAGCAGTGTGGCTCCCAGGCTCCAGAGTGCAGGCTCAATAGCTATGACACACAGGCTTAGTTGTTCTGAGACACGTGGGATCTTCTCGGACCTGGGATCGAACCTATGTCTTCCTCCTTGGCAAGCAGATTCGTTACCACTGAGTCCCCAGGGAAGCACCAGAATACCATAGTTTTATATAAGAAATAAACACCACAGATGTTCAAAGAAATGAAAGCTAGATGATGGCCGCAGACAGCTGAAGTGAAGAAATCAGATTAACATCACTGACCTTGTCTCACAGCACTGTTATATTTTACGACTCAGGCTGTGAAGCAGCCCCAGGCACCAAAGTGAGAGGAATTTGCCTTCCAGGATCCTTCTCCTGAATTACATTAATGTCATAACCAGCCTGTTGGCAGGCACTCCTCTGGAAAAGGAATAGGTGCGGAGATCTCTTTTCATGATCAGTTGAATTATTCAAATAATTTTACTGGAAAATTTGCTTGAATATATCGGAATTGAAGGTTATGGTGGCATCATACAAACAGTCCGTTTTCTGTAATAAAAAACACCCCTCCGGAAATTGCCAAAATCTGTGTCCAACATCAAAGTTCTCTTAGATTTAAAGGAAAAAAAAAAAAAAAAAGGAATGATGCTGCCTTGTGAATTCATAGATAAGTACCTGAGCACTCTATAATGGTTCTGCATCAGTTGACATCATTATCGGCTAAACATAGTAAATTAAGAATAATATCTGTTTACTATTTTGTAATGGGAAAAAAGCACTAGTGGAAAATCCATCAAAGCTGGCCAATCTCTTTAATCCCATCTGGTGATTTTCTAGTTAGGGATTATTGCTTGTAGAGATTTTTTTCGGTTTTTTTTGGAATAAAGAAATTAACAAAACCAGGACAGACTGATTTAGCTAAGAAACTGGCTTAATATTTTGCATACACACTTCAGCAAGAGTAGCTGGGAGGTTAAAAGGCTTTACTCTTAGACCCTGCTGTCTGGAGAGGTAATTACTGCTTTTAAAAATCTCGTGCAGTTTGGAGAACAGGCTTCCAGAAACCCCAAGTGAGGGAGTTCTTGATTCGTCCAGGGTCAGAAGGATGTCTCACCCTCAGTGTGTGTTTGTTTACAAGGCTAGCCACAAACGGGTGTGTGACTCTGAATAAAACCAGGACCAGGTGGCCTAGGAGCCAGGACGGCAGCCTGTATCCGGGCATTGATTTTTCCCACACACGCAGCTGCTCCAGTTTTCCGAGAGCCATTGTGACAGGTCTCTGAGGGGCTCCCCAAGCCACTCGCTGTCAGCGACTCCCTCCAGCAGCGCAATTCATCGCCTGAAGGAACACAATAGGCCGCTTGTAGCTGGAAGTCTCTCGGGCCGGGGAGAGGCTCTGCACTCAGCACTTGTGGAGGGCACCTTGCCTGCGTCCCCGGCCGGAGGGCGGGCCGTGTGCTCAGCCCCGTCCAGCCGTTCTCTCAGGCTCAAGCACACGTCGTCAACCGCGTCAGGGATCAGGCCAATAAAGACCGCTTGGGAGGCCCCAGCGCAAGGAAATGTGTAAAGGAGCAGTGTGGGGGCACAGCCGGAAGCCAGGATGAGGGCTTAGCCAGAGCAGATAAACCATCGCTAGACAAAGCAGGCGATTGCTGCCAGTCACCCTCCTGTCACAAAATGTATTACTTGGTCTATTTTTATAACCCCTTTTCCCCTAACAGCTCTGGAGAAAGGGAATAGTTACAAACGTTCCTCTCCACATTCTCTGGGGAAAGAGAGGGAGGGCCCTAGACCCGTGTCTGTGAGACTCCAAGGGGGTTAATTTGTTGTAGGTCATTTAGAATCAGAGACCTTTCTAATGAAATGTCACCCACTCCCTCCCTGTCCCCAGGGCGAGGTGTTAAGTCTCAAAACACTCCCTCTGAGAAGACTTGAGGAAATCATGTATTCAGTCAGTTTACTTGAAATATTGAAGAAGGAAATGACAACCCACTCCAGTATTCTTGCCTGGAGAATCCCGTGGATGGAGAGGCTTGGTGGGCTACAGTCCACCGGTCGCAAAGAGTAGGACACGACTGAGCGACTTCACTTTCACTTTACTTGAAATATAATAGATTCTAATAACCAAAGTCCCAGGAATATGACACATTCATCACAAGTAGATCCTGGCGAGTCACTGGGCTTTTTCCCTGGAAGACTTCAGCAGAATATGGTTATTGGTTTCAAGTCTCCAACTCATTCAGCTTTACAGCTTGAATCTTCCCCAGAAATCCCATAAAATTAAAATTGAGTCCTCCCATCCCCTATGAGCCTGATCATTCTTCTCTGCTTTACTTCCCCTCTTATTTCCCACTCCAGTATTCTTGCCTGGAGAATCCCGTGGATGGAGAGGCTTGGTGGGCTACAGTCCACCGGTCGCAAAGAGTAGGACACGACTGAGCGACTTCACTTTCACTTTACTTGAAATATAATAGATTCTAATAACCAAAGTCCCAGGAATATGACACATTCATCACAAGTAGATCCTGGCAAATCACTGGGCTTTTTCCCTGGAAGACTTCAGCAGAATATGGTTATTGGTTTCAAGTCTCCAACTCATTCAGCTTTACAGCTTGAATCTTCCCCAGAAATCCCATAAAATTAAAATTGAGTCCTCCCATCCCCTATGAGCCTGATCATTCTTCTCTGCTTTACTTCCCCTCTTATTTATTTAAATAACTTATTCCCTTAATAAATAAATTTATTCTTTTAGTCATAAGTCGAGCTCCATGAGGGTAAGTTTTGGGGGATCTGACTTGCAAATTTTCAGTGACTAGATTATGCCTGACTTGTAGCTGGTCTCCAACAGTGAGTGATAAACCCATGAGTGGAAGTTACTGGATTCTTTTTAAGTTAGAAGATACCAAATCATTTTATTTCTACTTCATAGCATTCTATTCAAACATACTCTAGTTGAAAGAATAACTTCAAGGGTCAAGCAGTGATCCTTGAAGGTGTGGGGTATATTTGACTAGGGTTTTATTTGGGCACCATTGTTTGCTTGGGGATTTTATTTGTTCATTTTTAAAATTTAAATTTAAGAACCCTTCGCAATCATGCACTCCTAGTTTGCCACAATCTCCAACACTCCCTATTTTTATACCCTAGTCTTAAGGCTTTACAGGTTTCCTGTTCTTGCCAGCCTCTGAAGGCACTGAGTTTGCTGGCTTATATCCTAGAAGAAGCTAGTAGAAACTGACTTGCTTAAACTTAGATGTGTAGTTTTTCCCACCTAATAATTTACATTGTGACTTTGGGCAAATTGCTAACATTTTTGGGTCTCTTTCAACTCTCAAATTATCAACCTCAACCTGAATATTTGTTGAACTGATGCTGAAGCTGAAGCTCCAATACTTTGGCCACCTGATGCAAAGAGTCAGCTTATTGGAAAAGACCCTAATGCTGGGAAAGATTAAAGGCAAGAGAAGAAGGGGGCGACAGAAGATCACATGATTGGATGGCATCACTGACTCAATGGACACAAGTTTGAGCAAACTCTGGGAAATGGTAAAGGACAAGGAAGTGTGGAATGCTGCAGTCAAAGGGGTCGAAAAGAATGAAACTTGATTGAACAACTGAAAAACAACAACAAATGGGTTGTTTGATAGCCTATGCTCAGTCATCTAAACCATTTTGGAAACTCTTAGCTGCTATCAAACAAAATGACAGTCCTTTATGTGACTCTTAATCCCTTCTAACATACAGAAGTTCACAGATCATTTGTATTCTCTGAAGTGAGATGTCTCTAAATTCTTGTCCCTTTATAAACCACCCTCCCTTTTTTTTCTATAACTTAATGAAAAGTTAGATTCCATCACATGGAAATTCTTCCACTATACATCGAGCAACTGTAAGACCATATTGCATAAGGCTTAGTCTAGATATCATGGTCCATAAATATGAAACTTATATTTCAGTACACCTAGATTCTTAGTAAGGTCATACAAATTTATATGATGATAAATCTGTTTAAAATTCTGTTCATAGTAACCCCTAAGTTAAATCTAGTTGGCAAAAGAGACATTGAAAGTCAGCCAGAATAGATTGATATTAAAACACAGGGTTGGCAACTAATCAGGAATGCTTACCAAACTTCAAGCTCAAATCTCTCTGAAGAAGAAGAATAAAAAATAGTTTCCATCTCTAATGAAATTTAGTACTTTTTAGATTGATCAAAAACACATTTGGTACTATCATCAGGAAGAAAGTTTCTACTGTAGTCTTTAACTTTTGAGAGTTTCATTTAGACTTTCATTAGTGAATCAAACGAACACCCTACTAATATGCTTATGGGGCCCCAGAGTGCAAGAAATACTGATGAAAACCTTCCCAATGTTAACATTAGATTATTTTAAATGGCATTTAAAAGAATACCTATACATAAAACAATTAAAAGATACATATGTAACCAAAGAAAGAAATATGGTGACTTTATTTGCTTGAGATTCTTATATACTTTAAAAGAAATTATTCTTTTAAAGAAAGTTAAAGAAAAGGACACTGTAAAAAGAAGGAGAACTAAGGCATCCATGATCCTAACAGGAAACATATCAGTTTCTATTTTGCCTGTTACTCTCTTGCTTTGTCTATAGATTTGGCTATAGATAGTACATGTATTTTTACATTTGCAATTATAGTGATAGAACAATTCTGTATTTGGCTTTTTTCATATAATTGCGTTCTAAACATTTTTCATGTTGCCACAGGGTCCTCACAATATTTATTTTTAGTGATGGCATAATAGTCCATCAAATTGCTTAAACATTCTTATGCTATTACAATTTTAGTTTATTCTCAGTTTTTTTTAATTTAAAAACCTAGTTGTCAGCATTACTGACTAAAATTGAGTACTATGATTTTATTTTTATCATCCTTTTAGTATACACTATTTTCACCAATTGTTTAACTATAAAAGAATCCTCTGGAGTTTCAAAGAACATGAAAAAGACATATTAAATCAGGATAAATTTCAAGCACTTGATGACAAGTCATAAAGTACTTAGCACTTGTTAAAACTGCATGCTTGTAAAGCAGTAAACTCTGGATTCATGATGCTGGGTCCTGCCTTTGCTTAACACCAGTATTGTGTGTTGGAGAAACTTGCTTCATTTCTCTGTGCCTCTGTCTTCTCATCTGCAAGATGGGATTAGTAATAGTACCTGTCATGTAAGACTATTCTGAGAATTAAACAAAACTCTGCCTGTTAAATACAAGAACAGTGTCTTTCATATTTAAGAGAGAGAAGTCGCTCAGTCGTTTCCAACTCTTTGCGTTGCCATGGATTATAGCCCACCAGGCTCCTCCATCCATGGATTTCTCCAGGCAAGAATACTGGAATGGGTTGCCATTTCCTTCTCCGGGGGATCTTCCTGACCCAGGGATCGAACGTGGGTCTCCTGCATTGTAGGCAGACACTTTACCATCTGAGCCACCAGGGAAGTCCTTTCGTATTTAAAGTGCTATATAAATGTTATCCCTTAAATTTTTTCTTTTTTTTTTTTAAATTTTGACTGCACTGGGTCTTCGTTACAGTGCACAGGCGTTCTCTAGTTGTGTGTGGGCTTAGTTACCCCTTGGCATACAGGACCTTATTTCTTCAACCAGGGATTGAATCCTCATCCCCTTCACTGGAAGGCAGATTCTTAACCATTGGACCATCAGGGAAATCCCATAAATTTTATCCTTTTGATGTTAGAATAGCTTTACTTTTTTTTCTCTCTCTACTTTACAAGAATTCTACATGAAAGTAAGGGAAGTGGTGAGTTTTAAAACTTTAAGAAAAAAAAAAGTGAGATAATTTCCTAGCCAGGAGCAACTTTGTTTATAATCAAGATTTTACAGTAGTGAAATATGTACTAAGTCATTTAGCAGCAGTTAGATCCTAAGCTCTGGCATTAGTGCTTTCTCTGGTTGATTATAATACCTAGCAATTCACCTTAGACATTTGTGACTATCATTCTGTCAACATAAGCATAATAGTAAGAGTCAACGTAAAATTGGCACCCACTCAACACTGTGTGCCAGGCAAAACACTTGGACATTTTCAAATATTTTAACATTTGGCTCAACAACCTCAGAGGAAATATTATTCCCCAAATCTTACAGATGGGGAGACAGTCTCAGTAAGTTGAAATGATCAGCCAAAAACCACACACTCTGGGTAAGTGAGTAGCCAGCATTGATGGATTCGGATTAAGATCTAATCGAGAAGCGGAGAGACTCCTTTCAAGAGTGTCCATCCCACCAAATTTCCCACCATTGCCCCATTAGACATCAAAGTAGGTAAAACACATTTTTTCTTTCCTTTGCACATTGTAGGTACGAAGATGGATCAAGAGCCCAATGGTCAGTGTGGACAAGCATCAGAGTCCCAGCCTGAAGTACACAGGCCCCTCGGTGGTGCACATGCCACCAGGGGAACCAGACTTTGAGCCTTCCTTGTGTCAGACGTGCCTGGGAGACCATGCTTTCCAAAGAGGGGTTCTCTCTCAAGAGAAGGAGTCGTGCTCGTGGGAAACTCAATCCGGGTGTGAAGTAAGTTTGCTGTGGATCCATTCTCCTGAAAGGATTTTAGGTCTTCGTGTGTTTTTTGGTATCCGTTCCAGAGCATGCTTTGAAATTTTTTTTTTTTTTAATGCACATTTGTAAAGCTTCTGAGGAGAATGTAGAATTGTGGCCTGTGTTAGCTCATTGTACTAGCTATTTTTTCAAAAGACTTTACTTTTTAGAGCAATTTTCGGTTCACAGCAATACCAAGAGAAAGGTATAAAGATTTCCCATACATTCCCTAACCCCAGACATACAGTCTCTCCCACTAGCAGCTTCCCCACCAGAGTGGAATATTTGTTACAACTGATGAACCTACACGGACACCTCATCACCGGAAGTTCATAGCCTACACAAGGGTTCACTCTTGATGTTGCACATTGTATGGGTTTGAACAAATGTATAATGATGTGTATCCATCATTACAGTATCATATGGAATAGTTTCACTGCCTTAAAAACCCTCTGTGCTCCACTTAAGCATCCCTCTCTTCTCCCAACTCCCGGTCAACCATGGATATTTTTGCTCTCTCCATTGTTTTGTCTTTCCCAGATACCATCCACTGGAATCACCGAATAGGTAGTCTTCATTTTTTATGCTATTCCAAGATTGATACAGCAATGTTTTGGTCAACTAGAAGTTGCTCTTAAGTTGTTTGATCACACAGAGATCAATTCTTATATGATGCAGGAAATATAACAGTCATCTAAAGTTTGTAACCACCACTGAAATATTTTTTGCTCAACATGATTTGACCCATAACAGAGAACTTTATCAATAAGTTTTCATATATACTTATATTTTAATTTTTCTATACCACTCCATGAGGTTTTTTTCAGGGGTGGGAATGGGGGGTGGTATAATAATTTCTCTTATTCAAGAAAGCCAAATAACTGATTTATTTCTAAGATTTCAAAGATTTCATGTTGTATTTTTAACTTAAAACTCAATTAGTCTTCTTTGTTTTGACTTTTTAAACCATCAGATTATATATTTATATTATTACCAACTTACTGACATAAAAACATAACAGTAAGAAAACAGGACATGTTAATACAAAGCATAATTAATTGCAAATAGTCTTCCACTATATCATTTCAAGTTAGTGCATCATAAGATGATAAATGTTAATAACTCCTCCTTCCTTTTTTTTTAAAGTCAGAAATTTGCAGAGATAAAGAAATCAATTTAGCTGCTGAAAAATAAAGATAAAAAGGCTTGAATCTGAATTTCTTTTAACCCTGAGAAAGGCAGTATCTTTGAAACTGTTACCTCATGAAAAAGTAAGACCCTTCTTTTTAGGGTTATTGGAAATATCAGATGAGATACATATATAATATTTCATAATCTATAAAGTGCCATGCAAATAGAACTCATTATTGTTTATGTTTGCTGATGTACATGTTAGCTAAACCTGTACATCTGTAACACTGAATTAGACTTTCATGCGTAGGTTCGAAGTTTGCTGATCTACTAACATTTGTCACAAGGCATTTATTGTTTCCCCTCATGAAGGAAATAGCAACCCACTCTAGTATTCTTGCATAAGAAATCCCATGGACAGAGGAGCCTGGTGGGCTATAGTCCATGGGGTCGCAAAAGAATTGGACAGGACTTGCCAACTAAAATAGCAACAACAAATTTGCTGTTTAGTTAGTCTCTGGTTCAACTCCATGTTAATCATAAAAGGCAATAAACAGATTTTAAATGCAAGGATTGGCAAACTTTTTCTGTAAAGATTCAGAGAGCAAATATTTTAGGCTTTGTAAGCCATACAGTCTCTGTCACTCTGCTTTAGCTCTGCCCTTGTAGGAAAAGCATCTAAAGATAACACACAAATGAATGAGCCTGACTGTGTTCGAATAAAACTTTTATTTACAAAAACATGTGGCTGGTCCGCCAGTCATACTTTGCAGACTCTTGGACTCTTAGTGTCTAAAAAGAGTTCGCCAACTCCTTAGAGTCTAGAGAACTATTCATGACTCTAAGGCAGAGAGAGAGCTCTGCAAATCCTATACAGAGCCCAAATAGCTAGTCCTAAATGTTTACTGGAGGGCCTACTAAAATGCCCAGCTGTTGGGAGTAGAGCTAAGTTAATGAATAAATGAAATTCCACTTAAGAAGAAACAATAAACAAAGAACTGAAAGGAATTTTTATTTTGCTTTATCCAGGATTATAGGTAACTCAGGCTCCAATTTGCAATAGATTACCTGGGTTTGACTCGGGCTTCCCTGGAGGCTCAGTAGTAAAGAATCTGCCTGCCAATGCAGGAGACAAGAGTGGGTTCAACCCCTGAGAAGATCACCTGGAGAAAGAAATAGCAATTTACTCCAGTATTCGTGCCTGGGAAATCCCATGGGACAAAGGAGTCTGGTGGGCTATATTGTCCATGGGGGTCACAAAAAGAGTCAAACATAACTTAGAGACTAAAGAACAACAACCTGGTTCTGATTAGGTGGGTTTTTTTCTTAAGGTCATCACAAACCAAAGAGACACTTATATTTTGACAGTCTAAAAATGAATCCAGGTACTTTCCTGGAAGTCTAGTGGCTAAGACCACGCTTCCACTCCCAGGTCCATGGGTTCAATCCCTGGTTGGGGAACTAAGATTCTACAAAAAAATTAAAAAGGTAAAGCTATACTTTGTGTTCTTTAGGAATTAAACCATGAAATAGTTCCTTGAGAAGTCACGTCTGTCCTTTTAGGAAGTGGAGATGTGTGCTGAGGAGATGGAGAGGCTGTTAGACGCAGAGGCCTGGTAATGAGTATCTCCAGTTGTCCCCAACAACTCCTGATGTGGATTATTTTAGGCAAGTCATCAATTCATCCTTCCTGCTCAATGTCCCCTCCTATGAAAACTAAGATTATTCATGCTTGCCATCAAGATTCTTCCTAGGAGTTTTTGGTACTTTGCAGATGAGATGGGGTTTTAAAAGTCTCCTGTAAACATGAATTTACATATAGTGTTCTGGAGTCAAGCAACTCACATTCTGCTATAGCTCTGCCCCAAGGTCAATATATGAACTTGAACATGTCACAAAAGTTCTTNTATTGTATGGGTTTGAACAAATGTATAATGATGTGTATCCATCATTACAGTATCATATGGAATAGTTTCACTGCCTTAAAAACCCTCTGTGCTCCACTTAAGCATCCCTCTCTTCTCCCAACTCCCGGTCAACCATGGATATTTTTGCTCTCTCCATTGTTTTGTCTTTCCCAGATACCATCCACTGGAATCACCGAATAGGTAGTCTTCATTTTTTATGCTATTCCAAGATTGATACAGCAATGTTTTGGTCAACTAGAAGTTGCTCTTAAGTTGTTTGATCACACAGAGATCAATTCTTATATGATGCAGGAAATATAACAGTCATCTAAAGTTTGTAACCACCACTGAAATATTTTTTGCTCAACATGATTTGACCCATAACAGAGAACTTTATCAATAAGTTTTCATATATACTTATATTTTAATTTTTCTATACCACTCCATGAGGTTTTTTTCAGGGGTGGGAATGGGGGGTGGTATAATAATTTCTCTTATTCAAGAAAGCCAAATAACTGATTTATTTCTAAGATTTCAAAGATTTCATGTTGTATTTTTAACTTAAAACTCAATTAGTCTTCTTTGTTTTGACTTTTTAAACCATCAGATTATATATTTATATTATTACCAACTTACTGACATAAAAACATAACAGTAAGAAAACAGGACATGTTAATACAAAGCATAATTAATTGCAAATAGTCTTCCACTATATCATTTCAAGTTAGTGCATCATAAGATGATAAATGTTAATAACTCCTCCTTCCTTTTTTTTTAAAGTCAGAAATTTGCAGAGATAAAGAAATCAATTTAGCTGCTGAAAAATAAAGATAAAAAGGCTTGAATCTGAATTTCTTTTAACCCTGAGAAAGGCAGTATCTTTGAAACTGTTACCTCATGAAAAAGTAAGACCCTTCTTTTTAGGGTTATTGGAAATATCAGATGAGATACATATATAATATTTCATAATCTATAAAGTGCCATGCAAATAGAACTCATTATTGTTTATGTTTGCTGATGTACATGTTAGCTAAACCTGTACATCTGTAACACTGAATTAGACTTTCATGCGTAGGTTCGAAGTTTGCTGATCTACTAACATTTGTCACAAGGCATTTATTGTTTCCCCTCATGAAGGAAATAGCAACCCACTCTAGTATTCTTGCATAAGAAATCCCATGGACAGAGGAGCCTGGTGGGCTATAGTCCATGGGGTCGCAAAAGAATTGGACAGGACTTGCCAACTAAAATAGCAACAACAAATTTGCTGTTTAGTTAGTCTCTGGTTCAACTCCATGTTAATCATAAAAGGCAATAAACAGATTTTAAATGCAAGGATTGGCAAACTTTTTCTGTAAAGATTCAGAGAGCAAATATTTTAGGCTTTGTAAGCCATACAGTCTCTGTCACTCTGCTTTAGCTCTGCCCTTGTAGGAAAAGCATCTAAAGATAACACACAAATGAATGAGCCTGACTGTGTTCGAATAAAACTTTTATTTACAAAAACATGTGGCTGGTCCGCCAGTCATACTTTGCAGACTCTTGGACTCTTAGTGTCTAAAAAGAGTTCGCCAACTCCTTAGAGTCTAGAGAACTATTCATGACTCTAAGGCAGAGAGAGAGCTCTGCAAATCCTATACAGAGCCCAAATAGCTAGTCCTAAATGTTTACTGGAGGGCCTACTAAAATGCCCAGCTGTTGGGAGTAGAGCTAAGTTAATGAATAAATGAAATTCCACTTAAGAAGAAACAATAAACAAAGAACTGAAAGGAATTTTTATTTTGCTTTATCCAGGATTATAGGTAACTTAGGCTCCAATTTGCAATAGATTACCTGGGTTTGACTCGGGCTTCCCTGGAGGCTCAGTAGTAAAGAATCTGCCTGCCAATGCAGGAGACAAGAGTGGGTTCAACCCCTGAGAAGATCACCTGGAGAAAGAAATAGCAATTTACTCCAGTATTCGTGCCTGGGAAATCCCATGGGACAAAGGAGTCTGGTGGGCTATATTGTCCATGGGGGTCACAAAAAGAGTCAAACATAACTTAGAGACTAAAGAACAACAACCTGGTTCTGATTAGGTGGGTTTTTTTCTTAAGGTCATCACAAACCAAAGAGACACTTATATTTTGACAGTCTAAAAATGAATCCAGGTACTTTCCTGGCAGTCTAGTGGCTAAGACCATGCTTCCACTCCCAGGTCCATGGGTTCAATCCCTGGTTGGGGAACTAAGATTCTACAAAAAAATTAAAAAGGTAAAGCTATACTTTGTGTTCTTTAGGAATTAAACCATGAAATAGTTCCTTGAGAAGTCACGTCTGTCCTTTTAGGAAGTGGAGATGTGTGCTGAGGAGATGGAGAGGCTGTTAGACGCAGAGGCCTGGTAATGAGTATCTCCAGTTGTCCCCAACAACTCCTGATGTGGATTATTTTAAGCAAGTCATCAATTCATCCTTCCTGCTCAATGTCCCCTCCTATGAAAACTAAGATTATTCATGCTTGCCATCAAGATTCTTCCTAGGAGTTTTTGGTACTTTGCAGATGAGATGGGGTTTTAAAAGTCTCCTGTAAACATGAATTTACATATAGTGTTCTGGAGTCAAGCAACTCACATTCTGCTATAGCTCTGCCCCAAGGTCAATATATGAACTTGAACATGTCACAAAAGTTCTTAAACACTGTATGATTTGCCTAACCTAATTAACTCTAAAGTCCTTTATAGTCTGAAATCTTGTGGTTGGAATTTGATGACCTATAAATGAGAAAAAACAATATTTGATGTATAAAGATAAAGCATAGAAAACGAGGTGAGATTTCAAATAAATAAGAAAGCTAACAAAGCACAATTTTTTACGAATAATTGTGAGGGTCTTTTTTTTTTCTGACTTTAAAAATAGTACAGTCTAAATGTTACCTTTAATGGCCAAAATATCACTAAAATATATACTGCTGTTAGTTTGTGCCAGGTCTTGCCAATTGTCTAGTTAGTAGCCTTTAAAGGTGTCTCTTCCATGGAAGAAACTGGGATATACGTACTGCCAGTAAATCACTCAGAAAAACAATATCGTGATGTTACTAGTAGTGCTGTCTAAAAATGGACTGTTTATTAAACAGACCTTTCTGGGAATGAGATGGGAAAAGGAAAACATAGATCTGTGTATGCTGTTACTGAATATGCATGCCAGAGGAACTAAAGTTGAAGTCAACTTTTAGTTCTTAAAGAGATGGAAACCATACTAGGTTTTCAATGGGTGCATGCTGACTAAGCATATTCATGCATATTCATAAATTCTATTCTGCACCTTCTCTCTCACAGCACCTCCAATATCCATATCATCCTAGCTGGAAAACAAGAAAGGAGTGTTTGGTTTAGTTTTTCTTTTAAATTTATTTTTATTTATTTATTTGGCTATGATGTGTCTTAGTTGTGGCATGTAGGATCTTCAATCTTCACTGCAGCATGTGGGATCTAGTTCCCCAACCAAGGATTGAACCTGGATTCCCTGCATTGTGAGCTTAGAGTCCTAGCCACTGGGCAACCAGGAAGTCCCAAAAAAGGAGTGTTTTGGAGTTGCAGAGGGGAAGGAAATCTGGTGTGAGGGAAAGCATAGGATTGGATCAAGATGGCAGCCTGAACATTTAATGTCATCTCTTCTTCCCTTAAATGACAGAAAACACACACACACACATTTTAATTTATAATTGTGCTAGAAAACAAGGTATGCTATTCTATGGATAAGAATCTCTGAAAAACAGAAGGCAGGTAGGATTGATGAGAAAGAGGTTGATGAGAAACTACAGTCCAAAAGGACCACGTCAAAGACATACCTAACAGACTGGAATATTGTAAGCTTTTGTATTCAAAAGAATACAATATGTTGAAAAAAGATGATGATCCACACAACACATGGTAAAAGGAAAGCAGGGTTTCCCTCATAGCTCTGTCAGTAAAGAACCTGCCTGCAACGCAGGAGAGCCGGGTTCAATTCCTGGGTCGGGAAGATCCCCTAGAGAAGGAAATGGCAATCCACTCCAGTATTCTTGCCTGGAGAATCCCATAGTCAGAGAAGCCTGGTAGGCTACAGTCCATGGGGTCGCAAGAGTCAGACACAACTTAGCAACTATACCACCACCACAGTGTTAACAATATTAATATCAGAAAAAAAATACAATGTAAGGCAAAAACGTTTTGAAAGGAACAAAGAGGAATATTTCACACTGATGAAAGATAGCTATTAAGAAAAGAAAGCATTCACCAACCTTTATGCACTTAGTAACATAACATGGAAATATTTAAAGCAACAAATAATAGAAAAATTCATGTCATAGAAGAATATTTTTGTCATACTTCTCCTAGGAATTGCCAGTTCAAGAAGACTGATAATATGTGAGGATAGAGGACTTTAATACAATTAACCATTCTGATTTATGCTGAGATTAGTATCCAGTAAAGAATATACTTTATTTTAAGCACATATGAAACAGTTACAAAAACTGACCAAGAATCAGATCACCAAGCATATCTCATCAAATTCCAAAAAGCAGAAATCACACAGGCCCTACTGGCTAGTTACAATTTGATAAAATTAGAAACTGAAAACAATATGAGAGTCACACTGCCATTCTCAGCCAACCACCCACCTGGAATTCACAAACATTCTTCCTATAACTCTGGGCTTACAGTGGAAATAAAAAAAGAAAACTAAAACTAAACACTATTTTAAGTGCCTACAGTTCCACCAGGGAAATGCAAATTGAAACAATGAAATCCATTTGTTTTTAATCCATCAGATTGTCAAAGGTTGAAAAATTGATAATGTCATGGTAAAAGTATAGGCCAAAACACTAGTAGTGGAAGGATTTTTTAGCAATGCTCCTCTATTAAAATTTTTGAAATCTTGTGCCTTTTAACTTAGCAAATCTATATCTCTACCATTACCTTAGATATGGACTTATTTGTGCTGAGAGTGGGGACAGACATAGAGATATTCAGTTAGAAAAGCAAATTAAAGATGAATATGTTTATAGCATCATCACATTTTTTAAAATTTTTCATTTCTCTCTTCATGTCTGTGTATGTGTACGTGAATCTATGAGTGTATGAGTGTGTCTATGTAAATGCAAACAAAATGATCTGGAAGTATATATATCAAACTGAAACGGAGATTACAACTCTCCTGGGATTCAAATGGAGAGATGAGATGGGGGAAAGTAATCAAGGAGTTTAGCTTTGTCAACATTGGTTGAACCTCTCAAGATCATATTAGTGTATTACCTGTGAGTTTGGAGAACATTATGCTCACTGGAAAACTCATTTGTAGAGAGGAAGTTGCATTGGTTGAAAGTCAGGCACCATCACAAAGATGGTTTCACACCATGAGATCATTCCATCAGTACACCACAAAGAAAGGCATTGGAGGAAAATGAAAACATACAGTGTTTGTGCTCCCACAGTGGCTTGCTTATCCTTTTGTCTGTCAATCATTTTCCCCCTGCCCTTTGTGATGTTTGTTAGTGTGCACATCCATTCATTCTCTCAGCTCCCCACAATTTTTAAATCTTACATGTTCATTTTCCTGTGTTCTCTCTGGGTCTTGCCCTCATACTCAAAGTTAATGTGCTCTTTTTTTTTTTTTTTTCCTCTTTGCCTTTATTAGCTGGGAAATTTTGTTCCTGGAATTTTTTTAACATGAAAAGGAGAGACTAAGAAACTGTAGTCCATGGTGGTTATAAATCACTTTACGTTCCAGAGATGCTGCATGCCAAGGGCTCATGACTGATTCTCATTAACTTCGCCCTCTCATATGGGATAGATTTGGCTGAGTGAGGATTTTGTTAGACTTCTCTGTCTGTTTTTCGATTGAAGATAGTTCTAAAGATGCTTAGTCAGCGGCCAACAACTGAATCCAGGGCTCTGTGCACAGGTTTTCAGACCCAGTAAAGTGAGTTCCCTGGAAAGAGCTGCCCTCTTGGAGAAATTATTAACCACATTACTAACCCAAGAATTAACGTTGAGCTTTTGACATGATTAAATATAAAGTTGCCGCCTCTTCTTCTTCCTCAGCAAATCATCACAGACAATAATAGAAGGCACTTTTAATTAAGCCAACTTGACTTATTTGGCTGTGCTGAGCCTTAGTTGTGGTGCTCAGGATCTTTAGTTGCTGCATGTGGGATCTAGTTCCTGACCAGGGATCGAACCTGCACTGGGAGCTCAGAGTCTTAGCCACGGGACCTTCAGGGAAGTCCCAAAATCAGTGTTAAGAAAAATGTTCACACATTTCCAAGCTTTCCTAATAATAATCATCATAACAAAAACAACAAAGACTGCTACCTGGAAAATAATATGTCTTAGGAAACATTGAAAATGACTTAGTTACCCTCTTGGGAGACTCCTATGATCACTAGGAGTGAAAACTCCTATGATCACTATTGTCAATATTCATCTGAATATTATTATTCTAAGACCGAGGCAGAATTGGAAAAAATAATTAGTTTTAGTTTGTTTTTTCCTAGAAAAGCAACTTAAAAAAAAAAAAAGACCTATTTCAGGCAGCGGTATATAAAACAGGAGAAACTCTGCTGGTTTCTTTTGACAGTTTTCCCCCCCCTCCATCTTTGTTCTACAGTACTTTGGAGTGTCCCAAGTAACTTACAATTCAAGCATTTCTCTTTGACTAAGAACCAGAGGAAAGATTGCCTTGCTATCCTCGCTAAGAGTCACTACTTAGCTGAAATTTCCATTTTTAGATTTTAAATGTCTTTTACTATAAATCTATCTCTTTTCTGACTTTTCCCTGTGATTTTCAAAAATTAGTTAAGAATTATTATAGTAACAATATTGAGATGTTTAAACATAATTCTAATTAGTGCCAACTCTTTTTTATTATTTTTCTGTGTTCTCTTTCAGTTTTCCTCCTTGGGTACCTGGTTTACCCATGATTGTTATCATAGTGTATGTATAATAGTAAAGCTGACTTTATTCGACTTAACTTTTATTGAAACATTTTAATGTTGTAACATAAATTTAATAATTATTATGGTTAATATTGCATCAAATTGATATCATTTAATGTATCCATAGACCTACCCTTAGGCCTTTCATTTTCTTTCTTTTTTTTTTTTTTTTTCTGTTTTTGATAAGCCTGCAAATGTTTTCCCCCCATCAATCTGAATGACATTAGAATAAATTGGACCTTAGTATAAATCCAAAGCAATGGAGGAGAGTTTAAAGATGATTGTGGTTCTTGGCAAAATACTTTCATGACCAATTTAGAAAAAGTCAAATAAATACAAATGCCACCAGCATTATATGAATAAACCTGTTCCACAAGGGCTTTACTTCTGAAGGTAGTGACATGTTTTAATTTTTGTTCATTTAATGAAATGACACTTCAGTGATGTGATATGCATTTCTTTCATTACCAAAAAATTTAAGGACTTTTTCTAGTTTTTTAATTCATTACTTGTAAGTCTTCATGGGAACTGTTTTGTTCTATCCTTGCCTCTTTATCTGTCAGAATTCTGCATTTATTTTTGTTAATTTAAATGAATTATTTCTATGTAGTTTGACATTCTCCTTCAACTTCTTCCAAGTCTAGCTGTGGCAGATTTTCTCCCCCATTGTAAGAATTGGTTATCAGAGCCACAAAGATGAGACAGGCTTGGTTTTTGCACTATTAGAGAGGAGGTATCTACATTTTCTTGTTGTTTAGTCATCGTACAGACTCTTTTGTGACCCCATAGAATACAGCTTGCCAGGCTCTTCTGTCCATGGGATTTCCCAGGCAAGAATACTGGAGTGGTTAGCCTCCCTCTCTAAGGGATCTTCCTGATCCAGGAATCGAACTCACGTCTCTGGTATTGGCAGGCAGATTCTTTATCACTGAGCCACCAGGGAAGCCCAATATCTACATTAGCCTAAAGCTAAAATAAGCACACTCTCCTCCATCCAAAAAGGTACAGATCAAGGCCCTGTGGCCAACAGAAGGGCAGCACATGAAAGACTGCCAGATCCTGGGTGATTATGGCTTCCTGTCTGTGCCACGTGCACCTTTTATGTCTGGCTAGACAGTCTGATGACCAGGACACCGGTTTCTCCTCTTCCAGGAATACTTCTGTGTTTCCAGTTTATGTTTCCAGGGCTCTCAGAGCCAGGAGGCCTCCTTCATCCAACTCAGTGATTCCAGAGGCGAGGGCTGGAAATCTGTGGGGGGTGGGGGGGAGGGACATTCTGCCAGGACTGGAAGACAGGAGGGTGCAGCGTGGCATCCAGGTCACCAGCTTTCCCCTCCAAGCACTGACCAAAGGATTGCTTTCTCCACAACCTGGCACACACTTCTGCTGTATTTAANGGGGGGAGGGGGGGGAAGAGGGGGGGGGGGGGGGGGGGAGGGACATTCTGCCAGGACTGGAAGACAGGAGGGTGCAGCGTGGCATCCAGGTCACCAGCTTTCCCCTCCAAGCACTGACCAAAGGATTGCTTTCTCCACAACCTGGCACACACTTCTGCTGTATTTAAAGACATGATTTAAGTCACAAAAATTATATTTGAGAGTCAGACTTTGGAATAAAACAAGTTTATGCCTGCATTCAGAGCTCACTTCGTTTTGATTACCTAAGCTCTCCTATGAGGAACATCCCACCAGTATGCCTACTTCCCAGGAGATTAGTCTGGAAAGGAATAAGGGAATCCATCCAGGCTATTTAGGACATAAAATATTCCAGGAAAGTTACTCCCTGTCTTCTCTAGAAGTCTCTAGCCAGTGTTACACTTACCCTTGGGTTGGAGCATATTTCATTGGCTCTTGCTGTATGTAACCAAATCTATCCTGCTTCTAATTAAACTTATTCCTTTTAGTATAGTCCTTTCCCAGAAACCATATGGCTGTTTTCCACTATAATAATATCCCTCCTTAGTAGTTTTGAGACTTTAAAATTTTTAAAAGAAGACTTTTTACAAACTACTAAAAATCTACAAGCAAGAACAGAATTTAAGGGAAAGCAAGTTTAACTCTATGCCATTTGATTTTTTTGTGTGTCATTATTTCTTGTTCCTCAAAATTTACACCTATATTTTTTCTTGGATTATTTATTGAAATGATAGAATTTAATTTATCAAGATGTATCCCTTTAGTGTAAACCACCCGATAAAGAACAAGCTAAACAAAAATGTGAAGAATTTTATGAACGACTTACTGATAAGTTTCTTATAATGATATACCTTAACTCTAAACATTACCTTTGGGGACCTGAAAAGACTCTTCTTAAAAACCTTCTAAAGACAAAGGAAATGAAAATGACTGATATCATCTTGATATTTCCTATTCACACGAAGTAAATTGCTTCTCGTTCATTGTTTACACAGAGATACTTGGGTAAACACCTAAATGTGCCAAGACACATTTATCCATGTTGTTCACAATAAATAAGTCATTCTATTTTCACTTGTCTTTGTGAGCCTGTAAATAAATCAATCTATTTCTAGGCAAGATTCTAGCAAAGCTTGATTTGGTGACATCATCTCTTTAGAGAATCATGACAACCAATAGAAGTACACTGATATTATGTAAGTGACTCAGCTGTGTTCCATAAGACGATTAAACTTTTCGTATCGACCTTGAGTAGCAGACATTGGCTTGAAAACGTATTAAAAACCCCTCTGAAGTCAAGCCAAACTTTACAGCTTGCTATCGATAATTTTAGTGTACTTTTCCAATGTCCATCAGCCTTGATAATTATAAATGAACAATTCTGTCCTCAGTTCACTTTTCTTGTGCTGATAGGTGGTTTTCTTTGTGAATAGATTTTATTTTATTTTTTAAACTTTTTTTTTTTGTATTGGGGGTATAGCTGTTTAGCAATGCTGTGATAGTTTCAGGTGAACAGTGAAGGGACTCATGCATATACATGTATCCATTTCCCCTCAAACCCTCTCTCATCCAAGCCGCCACATAATATTGAGCAGAGTTCCCTGTGCTATATAGTTGGTTATCCATTTTAAATATGGCACTGTGTATGTGTCCATCCCAAATGCCCTAACTATCCCTTCCCCTCATCCTTCTTCCTGGCAACCGCAAGTTCATTCTCTAAGTCTGTGAGTCTCTTCTGTTTTGTAAGTAAGTTCACTGTATCATTTCTTTTTAGATTCCACTTATAAGGAATGTCATACAATATTTCTCCTTCTCTGTCCGAGTTGAGTTTAAAATGCCCTTTCAAGAGATTCATCTAGATTTCTTCATGGGGGAAAACACCTCTGGCTGGGTGGCTCCCTAGTTAAGTAACACAGGGAACAGAAGTTTTAAATCTTTGTAGAGTAGAAAATGCTAAATGCATTAACTTGGTAGAAGAAAAAAAAAAAATAAGAAAAGAGACATATGAATGACTACTTGGCTTAGCATTGCTGTATCAGCAGCACCGACTTATTTTTTTAAAAAGCAGTCTGATATTAGCATGCAGGCAGACTTTTCAGGCAGTGACTGCCTAAGAAGGATACTGGAATGTGGAATCTCCTCTCAGCCCATGACACAGTCTTGGTTTTTTTCTCTCAACTAGTGTTTATTGAGAGCTTCTATTATAGGTCAGGCAATAAGTAGTATCTCACAGAATACCTTCCAGGAGAGGGGAAAATACTAATAATTAACCAGGCAGTTATAGTACAGTGATACATGGTACCAAAGGAGAAGCTACAGATTGTACTTAAGAGGGTCTCATAATCCTTTGTTGATGGTCAATGAAGGCTTCCGCAGATTAGAAATGTAAACAAAAAATTGAAAGGCAGTGTTCATAGCAGCACTATCCACAACAGCCAAGACATGGAAGTAACCTAAGTGTTCACTGATAGAGAACTGGATAAAGAAGACGTGATATATATACATGTGTGTGTGTGTGTGCGGTTGTGTGTGTGTATATATATACACATACATAATGGATATTGAAGGTGAAGTCGCTCAGTCGTGTCCGACTCTTTGCGACCCCGTAGACTGTAACCTAGTAGGCTTCTCCGTCCATGGGATTCTCCAGGCAAGAATACTGGAGTGGGTTGCCATTTCCTTCTCCAGGGGATCTTCCCGACCCAGGGATCGAACCCGGGTCTCCCACATTGGAGGCAGATGCTTTAACCTCTGAGCCACCAGGGAAGCCACGAATGGATATTGCTCAGCCATACAAAAAGAATGAAATAGTGCCACTAGCAGCAACATGGATGGACCTAGAGATTATCATATTAAGTCAGACAGAGAATGACAAATATCACATGATACCACTTACATGTGGAATTTAAATAAACGATGCAAATGAACTTATTTACAAAACAGAAATAGACTCACAGATATAGAAGACAAAAGTGGTTACCAAAGGGGAAAAGTGAGGGAAGGGGACAAATTAGGAATCTGGCATAAATAGTTGCACATTATATATAAAAGAGAAAAACAAAGACCTACTACGTAACACTAGAAACTATATTTAGTATATTTGAATAATCTAAAATGGAAACGAATCTGAAAAAGAATACATATGTTTTGGCTTCCCTGATAGCTCAGTTGGTAAAGAATCTACCTACCATCCAGGAGACCCAGATTTGGTCGCTGGGTCGGGAAGATCCCCTGGAAATGGAAATGGCAACCCACTCCAGTCATCTTGCTTGGGACATCCCACTAGCAGAGGCGCCTGGCAGGCTACAGTCCATGGAGTCACAAAAATCACACATGACTTTGTGACTAAACCACCACATATATATACACATAAATTGATTCAGTTTATACATAAGCTATACACCTGAAATTAACACAACATCTTAAATCATCTACACTTCAATTAAAAAAAAGAAACCCAGGCAGATGGGACAAGGTACCCAAAGCTGGAAAACCCAAGTGGCCTAGTAAATTTGGAGCAAGGAAAATGAAGCTGAACTGGGACACAAAGAGTTCATATCATTATGGCTTTTCACAAGTCATTTTAAATAATTTATGACTATCCTCAGGAAACGAAGGTCCACTGAAATATTTCCATTACAACAGTGTTATCATAAAGCATAAAGAATGGATAGGAGAGAGTCAAATTCCAGAAATTCTTCCTTTGGAGATTTATGGCTTTGGATTAAGGTTTATGGCTCTGACCCTGTTGTGGATAAATATGCTTAAGAATTAATACAGTAAGCTTGATTCTTGTTTTGCAAAGAAAAACACGGATTCTAGATTTGGAAAAGGGTGCCAAGCTGCCAAGTCACTTCAGTCGTGTCCGACTCTGTGCGACCCCATAGACGGCAGCCCACCAGGCTCCGCCNATAAATATGCTTAAGAATTAATACAGTAAGCTTGATTCTTGTTTTGCAAAGAAAAACACGGATTCTAGATTTGGAAAAGGGTGCCAAGCTGCCAAGTCACTTCAGTCGTGTCCGACTCTGTGCGACCCCATAGACGGCAGCCCACCAGGCTCCGCCAGCCCTGACATTAACCAAATTACTAAAAATTTCCTCATTATTAAAATAGGGAGGAGGATAAAAAAGAAGAGTCTGAAACCATGAATGAACTTTGTCATTTGCCGAGTTTGTTGTTTTTCAGTGACAGAAAAGAAAAGATAAAATGAAGATGTGGAAGAATTGAAAGTTTCAAAGTTTGGTGGCTGGAGGGAGTGGGAGACAGAAATGAGAGAGGGAATACCGAACGATCACAAGCTCTAAGCCATTCTGTGTTTGACTTGAGGAACCTAACTGTGTCTTGCAGAGGCAGAGCTTACGTGGACCAGATTTAGGGAGTTCTCTCTGTTGGGAGTGATTATAAGTAAAAAGCTCTAAAAGGCCAAGGAGAGTGGATGTTTTTAAAATGCCTCTGCACCAGCGTCATCAGTCTTTGTATGGGAAGATGACACCGTTGACCTTGTATCAATGGTGAGCATGGTTCCTAGCATTAAAGACTGGATTTGTCTTGATCTGTTCATACTCTCTTGCCTAATCTCACAGAAGACTAATAGAACAAATTTGCAGTAGACTTGGAGGGTTAATCTGACTGACCTTCCCTGGGCTTAAACAAGGGCCATGGTCTTATAGCACAATGCTCTAATCAGCTACACTAAATCAGATCCATGGTTTCCAATACACACGAGGAGAAAGAAAATAATAGCATTTGAAGAAGTGGGGGATTTTATAGTGATTTTTTAGCCACTGAAGAATGCAAAAGTTCCAATTTTCTTCATAATTGAAATCATAACAGCTGTGGGAACTCGGCTATTTATCAAAGAGGCAAGGAGGAGTCATCAGGCTTATTTCATGGATTAAGCCTAAAAGCTGTATGTACTTTCATGAAGTCTCATAATGGATTGGTAATGGTTATTATGAAGGACAATATTTATTTCGACAAGTCGGAAATACCAAGTACAAAAGATGTTTAAAGCACAAACAGCATAGACTGCTTCACAAATGCACAGGCTGAAATTATCTATAATTTCAGTGAATGGCATAAACTGTATGACATAAAGCTGGCTCTGACTTTCATTTTCATGGGAAGGACAGCCTGTAAATCAGTGGCATGACTCATGGGTCTCGGGGATGGTGCATCACCCCAGCACCTGCTTTCCCAATCAGTCAAGTTACACTCATATCAAAACACAAATAACCATAGTCTTATTAACCTTAGCCACCAAAATTAATCTTTCAGGTTGAGAGGATGTGCAAGTTTAAGCTCAGAGGGTTCATTTCCTCCTGGTGGCATATACCATACACTTAATTCATTAAAAAAAAAAAGTGCTATTTTTTTTTCTGCAGTGCACCACAGGGGTGACTGACATTCTGGATTCTGTGTCTGTGGATTTGTGTGGGCCATATATAGATACATTTTACAAAAGGCCACAGCACATGTGACTTTGAACTGAGGCCATGTGACAAGCAGCAGCATGCCACCCTCACCTCACTTTGGGGAAGTCCAAGCTTCACAATAACCACACAGGATGTCACATCAAAGATGGATTTTCCCCCCTCTCTGTGGAGGGAACACATTGCTTCCTTCCTCTTCTTCAATTCTACAGTACAAAAATGTTCTCAAAACAGTTAGCGATTTTCCCTGTCATGAGTGACAGGGAAGAGGGTGGGGTCAGGTGGTGAGGGTAGGGAATGAGGGGTGGGTGTTTGAGGGTTACTGTGTAGAAAAGGCAGTGAGAACAAGATCTCCTAAGCACTCTGTTCAGCCCTCCATGTCTCTGGGCATCCTACTTGATAGTGACAGATATTTAAAAAAGAAAAAAAATTATCACCAACTCACGTTTGTATCCAGTATGGTTTTATTGTCAGATCTCAGTTCAAAGCCCAGTGCTGACACTTACCAGCTGTATTCTTGAGCTTCCTCATCTGTAATATGGATAACAAACTGAGCAGGGTTGCCGTACAGTTTCAACAAGAGAATGTATAGACACGGATTCCGTTTCTCTGTTTCCATTCTCCCTCAGACCCCTGCCTAGTTTCCCAAGTCTAAAAGAAATTAAACAGGCCTAATAGAGAACATCATATGATGATCTTGAATTATGTGTCATGAGCCCAATGTGCTATACCTCTTTACTTTCTAATTTGTGTGCATAGGCTATTACACTTACTAATCAAAGGCTATGACTTATGTCTTTATGTTCAGTAAAAAGAGAAGTAAAAGAGGAAGTAAAGGTTGCAGAACAGTTAACGTTATTAAACAATCTTGTGTCCATGTTACTTTTCTAAAACAAGTGATCTTTTGACTAGTCAAGGTATTCTGTCAACTTATTTCTGTCTCATTTCCAAATTTCTTGAATGGAACTGGTGGGAAAACTGGGGGAAAGATCATCAAGGTTGCTTTTCTTTAGGGCAAGATTTTTAGTATTCCCACCCCTGATTCTGAAGCCTGTATGCTATGCTTAGTCATGTCCAACTCTTTGCAGCCCCATGAACTGTAGCCACCAGGCTCCTCTGTCCATGAGGATTCTCCAGGCAAGAACACTGGAGTGGGTTGCCATGCCCTCTTCCAGGGGATCTTCCCAACCCAGGGATCGAACCCAGGCCTCCCTCATTGCAGACAGGTGCTTTACCATCTGAGCAACCAGGAAAGCCCATAAATACTGGAGTGGGTAGCATATCCCTTTTCCAGGCAATCTTCCCAACCCAGGAATCAAATCGGGGTCTCCTGTATTGCAGGCAGTTCTTTACCAGTTGAGCTACCCCAATTCTAAAGGCTAGGTCTCTCCTGAATACCTGTGATGGACAAAGCTACACAGATTATTTGCTCAACCCACAATGTGACCCGAAATATTCTCACTGACAGTTTTTTCCCATTGAATTGCAGCTCCTTCCAGAAAGTCAGATTTTCTACATAATCTCAAAATCATCTCAAGCAGGTGTGTCTTTAATTCTAGGAAGTAATTACTGCCTGGAAGACTAAACTATTAGGACCTAAAATATGACTAAAACCACAGCTCCTAGAGTTTTTAGATTGTTCTTTAGAGTTTTCTCACATTCAGTTTTAACCTTATCAAGACAATTTTTCTTTGCGTATAAAGGTACAAATGCAATAGAATGTTTAAAACATAAATAATAATTATCTATAAATTAATAAGCCACATCCTAAGCTTTCTGAGAACAAGCCAGACAGTAGAATTCCTTTGTGCAGGGTTAATGAACAGCATAGATTAGAAAACCACTAGCAATTTAATTTCTTCAGGTTAAAACTGTAAATTAGGATGAAAATAACAAGACCATAACGTGGTATACAATGAATTGCCCCAACTGTACTTTTGTAATGTACTTTTAATTTGCCTCCATTCAGGCAATTTAGAACTAAAACTTAATCATTAGTATGTTAAAGATGGCATATATTCTTTATTATTCTCATAGTCATCCATTATTATTGATTCTACATTTCTTATACCAGAAGGCAAAAGCTAAATAGGAAACGTATCAATAACAACACTTAAGTATTTTTTTTATTTGGAAGATTTGAGAATCTTTTTAAGGATTTTTATCACTAGTTGGAATTCAGACTGTCACTATATAATCTAGTTTATAATCAAGGACAGGTTACTATTTGAAAACAAAAAATTCTAAATGTTGGAAGAGCTATAAAGCTACACTGGATAAATTTCACATATTCAAAATAGCTCCACCACTGGCCTAGGCCACCTATGTGCCTCACTTTTATTCCTGATTTCAAAGTTCCATTTCAACACTGAGTCGAAGAGACATCTGTTAATAGATCAGCAATCCATCTGCCTGCCCTCACATTCCTCTCACTGCTCTCCTCCTTCAGCTCAGTGATGCCTGAGTCCCAGCATCACAGCAAACACTCCAGCCCTCTCAATCCCTGCCTCAGTTTTCATCCCACTCATCTCTGGTCTGTCGTTTTTCTCACTCAGCAACACCATCAACCTCCATCACTTTCCTTTTCTTCAGCATCCTCTGGGACTGTTGTCAGTAAAGGCCATCATATCATCAATCCACTTTTCCTCAAAACCCTCGCTCCACATTCTTACCTTGTTATGCAAGATGGCAATATGTGCCATGTACTAAATAGGGTTTGTTGCCAATTGTGCTTTGAAAAAGCCAGGTTAGATTTCTCATCACCTCCATTTGGACAGTGTGCTCTGTGAATCCCCAAGACAGAATAGCCTGAGTATTATCTGGATTCACTGGACCCAAAAATCTCCTATAAAGAAACATCCTTAGGAGAGTGCTGCCTTAGTTGTGGCTTGGCTTTTTACTGGAGATGACACAGCTTCTCCTGCACTCTTGAGCAGAAATGGCCTCTTTTCCAGCTTTTTCTGCCCAGAGGCCAAGAACTGGGCAGGTGCTCTCTAACAAAACCTCTGAGAAACTTCACTACCTTTACTCAACCACAGCCTATGGTCATCATCTACTCACCTCTAGGACAATTCTTCCTATTCCTTAATCACTTTGGTGGCTGATTAATAATTTTCTTCTCTACTCTTTCACAAGCAATCATTCTGTGCAAATTCAATATTTGCTCTATGATTCAGCTAATACTAACAATTCAGATCAATTCCCTTCCTCCCATCCCCACTATTGCTCAGTCAAGCCTGATTTTTGCAACCCTACGGACTGTAGCCTTCCAGGTTCCTCTGCCCATGGAATTCTCCAGGTTAAGAATACTGGAGTGGGTTGCCATTCCCTTCTCCAAAAATAACAACAGTAGTAGTTATAATCACTGATATATTATTTTTGAATGTCTTCTGGTCACCAATGAGAATCTTTAACACCTGACATGTATTATTTAATGTCCACAAGCATTGTGAGTAAAAGACATGCCATTGCTTCCAGCTTTCTGATGAAGATAACAACAGTATTGAACAAGTCCAAGTTTACACAGAACATTAAGTAGCAGAACCAGGATTCAGAGCCATATTCAGCAGATCCACAAGGTTCTGCCTGCTTTATAGCTATTCAAATTCTTTCATCAGAGCTCTGTATCTCCACTTCACATCACCAGCAGGCATGGACATTTGCTGCATCTCATGGTTATCCTATACTGTTTCTTCTCCAAGTTTTTATATTCTACAGTTCTCTCTTGATAGAACTGTCTGTACCCTCCCCCAGCACACAGGCTTTCTCTAGTTTGGTGCCACAGGTCCAGTAGTTGGTGCCATGCGGGCTTAATTGCTCCACCTCATATGGGATCTTAGTTCCCCGACCAGGGATTGAACCCATGTATGCTGCATTGGGAGGCAGATTCTTAACCACTGGACCACCAGGGAAGCCCTTCTTCCCTCAGTTTCACTGGCTGTCCTCCTCATCATGCCCTCCAGTCATTTCTTTTATACCCTCACTCTTCATCACAGGGATCTCATTTTTATCTGCTGAAGGTGGCTCAGATGGTAAAGTGTCTCTCTACAGTGCGAGAGACCTGGGTTCAATCCCTGGGTTGGGAAGATCCCCTGGAGAAGGAAATGGCAATCCACTCCAGTATATCGCCTGGAAAATCCCATGGACAGAGGAGCCTGGAAGGCTACAGTCCATCGGGTTGCAAAGAGTTGGACACAATTGAGTGACTTCACTTCACTTCACTCTCTAACTACCAGAGATTCCTACAGTGTGTTTGATGTGAGTGGACCCAGCAAGCGAGGCATGATTTGTAGACAGTTTAGAGCAAAGATAACATGGCAAGATTATAAAACACATTTATCATCATCTGAGAGGTCATCTTCAAGTATCACCTTCTCCCCCAATGATCTGAAGCCACTAGGGACCAAGCTCTCCCAGAACCAGCTTCACACGCTTGCTGTCACCCCTTACTTCTCCATTGCCCCTTCTCTCTGCGCCCATAGCCTCTAAAATCACAAACTTTGGGGATGTTGAGATTAGACGGGACCATAAAATTCATGTAGCCCAAACCCTTCATTTTACAGATAAAGAATGGAGGCCTGAAGAAGCCCACAAGCTGATATTATCAAAAAGAAATTGCAGAAAGATTAGATAAGGTTACAGAATGTGCTGATGTCCTTTAAAAAAAGAGATTTGCTTCCCCATTACATCGCTGTCTATTTTTTATCTGCCATGCTGTTGTGGTTTTAGATCTAAGTCTGTTATGAACCCCCAGTACACACATATTTCTCTTGCTCACTCACTGGTTGAGAAGCTCATATGTAATCAGAGGGAGAAGGGCCCACTGCTTTTCACAGCAGCACAATGAGGCTCTTTCTGTTGGGTGGGTGGGACACTCAGTCTAGACTTCCTTTGCACCAGATGGCTGTCCCCCAGAGGCTCCAGAGCTCCTGGGATCATTAGGATTCCAGATGTGCTTGCTACTGCTGATCTGGGGTAATGTAATGCCAGTTCTGTTCTTGCCAAGTATCTTTTCAGCTGTTAGACTATATTCAGATATATTGTTTGGCATTCTCTTAATACACATGTTAATTTTCAATTTCTGTTTTGATCCTCAAAATAGGCATTATTTAGTATTTAAATATATTTAGAGTTTAAGTAGTTAACAAACACTGCTGTATGAATAGCATGTTCTAGAAATGTATTAATGAGTGAGACAATCTGATTCCCAGAGTTCCAAGATGTCTCCTTTCTTAACACATCAAACTTGTTCTGAATTCAATTATATTGTTTCCAATTTGCAAAATAACTCATTTTGCATGTTCGTCAGCAGGATGTACTTCGAGATTAGGGGGAAAAAAGTTTTTACTTTAATGTGCTGCAGATTGAAAACCCTTATTAAGGCTGGTCTGCCTTATTTCCCAGTTGTACTAATTAAAAGTACTAATTATTTCCATGCTAGTATCTCAAGACCATCTTGTGATGCATGAAAGTTTTGAGGGTATTAAAAAAAAAACAAAACTGACTGACTTTAGGAATCATATGAGAGAACTGATATTCTTTAGTCTCAATTAAAAAAATGTTTTATGCCAGTCCATTTGACTTTCGTTCTTACTTCTTTGGTTTCAGGTCTGTTCTGGATTTCTGCCATGCGCCATGTGGGAAGTAGTTGCCAGAATCCTTTTTCTTTATATAGCAGTTAGTGTAATTGATGCTGAAAGGAGACTCACCTCCCTCCTGAAGCTAATAGGCTTCTGAAAGGCAGTTTTCATACCGAATTCTTTTCATTTATGAAGGAGTTAAACCAGATTTTCAGGATCCTTCTTACATCCAAAGTCAATGATTCTCTTAGACCTTAGGGTCATTTTTCTAATTCTTAAATCAACCCATTTGTTACTCTCATGAGAAATAATCCAGGTGTGCTTAGGCAGGAAGTCAGTTATTTACTTTTCTATGCAAAAGGTGGGAGAATGGAAGAAAGATTATCTTTCCAGCTGGAAGGCAAGCCTTTCCCAGAGATATATATACTCTCTTAAAAATTTTTTTTTAGATTCCAGAACAATTATTCTCTAAATAATTATTAAGTCACATAAACTGAGGGAGCCTTCATATTGGGGGGGTAAGGTTTCTACTTACACATTGACAGGTACAAAATTTTGTGAGTTATGTGAATTCTCTATAGTATGTGCTATATGTGTGCTAAGTCACTCAGTCGTGTCCAGCTCTTTGTGACTGTAACCCGCCAAGCTCCTCTGTCCATGGGATTCTCCAGGCAAGAATACCGGAGTGGGTTGTCATGCCTTCCTTCAGGGGATCTTCCTGACTCAGGGATCAAACCCGAGTTTCTTGTGTCTCCTGCATTGGCGGGAAGGTTCTTTACCACCAGGACCACCTGAAAAGCCCCTTATCTACAGTATACTAGTCTCAAAAGCAAGTTTATTCTATTTTAAATTTTCTGGGTTTGCAAACATGTTAACTGATTTGCTCCCTTCAGTCTACCTTTGCTTGAGAAAAGAGAACATTTGGGGCCAAGCTGTTTCAGTAGGTTCAGACCAGACAAGCAGACATAAAATAAAGTAAAACCTTCCTAAGAAGTGAGCGCATGGATAACTGGAATTGAGTTTATTTTATAAAAATAAGGCCAATGAAAATGAATCTCACGAGTGGAATGTATTCACTCAACAATGATTTTATTTATAAATAATACAGCAGCATTAGAGATGCTTGCTGTGGGTGCTTTGTTGTTCAACTGCAATGATGTAGGAAGCATAGGGAAAAAAACAGTAGCAGTGGCTTCTACCTAAATCCCATTAGCATTTGGAAGTTAATATCCTCCTAATGTTTAAGGAGAAAACTGGAACTCAAAAGGTAGCAGATCATTCGATTCTGCAGTTAGTATAATTAATCTCAAAAACCTTTAACGTTCACTAGTTATAGTATAGCTATTTTGGATATTTGAGTTGCTGGCAAGCTACTGCAGAATAGTCATTTCTTAATGATTTTTTAAAAAATGATTTATCTAGGGCTATTGATAGAAACAGCTAACTCTGGGGATGAAGCATAGAAGCTATTATAGGAAGAGAAAATACCCAATCGTATGTAAAATATGTTGGAACTGAGTCATACGTAAAATTTTTTTTAACTTCTTTCACTCTTAAATTCTAGTTCCTGGAATCCTCTCTTCACAACTGACTCCCAATTTATTTTGGGACAAAACTGCCAGTACTACAACCCTGTCACTATACATTAGAATTCACATAGAGAAGTCAGAGACTAATGGGATAATCAGCTAAGACTGACTAAGGACCCTTTCGTATATGTGGCCCCGCGTTACCATGGAAATCTGAGCTCCAAGTCCAGGCCGACCGAAACTTTCTGTGTTTTTGTTTTTAATTTTACATTTTAAAATTTTTATTTGTTTATTTAGTGGCCATGCGCTGTGGCATGTGGGATCCTATTTCTTCCTCCTGCGGTGGAAGCACAGAGTCTTAACCACTGGACTGCCAAAGAAGTCCAACTCTGTTTTGAAATTAAGTTTCATCATGGTTTGTTTGGAAAAATGAGTTGATTAGAAGTACTGAGCTCATAATTTAGGTGAAACACTTGATCTTTTACTTTATTTATGATAGTTATTGTTTTCTACTTCCTTCCTGTCAAAATCTTTCTAAACCTTTTGATAATGAATTTCATGATTTTTAAGTAATCGCTTTTCTTTTTTCTAAAAGAGTTTGAAGCTACATTTTCATCTTTACCTTAATTGTTTTCTTTCTTCTCTTTGGTTTACCGTGTTCAGCTAATTTAGCTTCAGAGTGTACAATAACTCCCTGGCTTGAAGAAGATTCTCTTCAGGGACTAGAATCTTTGTCCTAGAAGGGATGTGAGTAAGTCCCTTCCTTTCAGAAAGAGCCAACCAAAGAAGATTCTTTGGTTTACCGTGTTCAGCTAATTTAGCTTCAGAGTGTACAATAACTCCCTGGCTTGAAGAAGATTCTCTTCAGGGACTAGAATCTTTGTCCTAGAAGGGATGTGAGTAAGTCCCTTCCTTTCAGAAAGAGCCAACCAAAGAAGATACCACACAATAGTTATTTTTATGGCTCTACAGAAGGTTGCCCAACCTCAACCTGTGTCTCATTTTAACATAGAAATACTCTTACTCTGTTTTAGTTCAGTTCAGTTGCTCAGTCTTGTCAGACTCTTTGCGACCCCATGACTGCAGTGCAACAGGCTTCCCTGTCCATCACCAACTCCCAGAGCTTGCTCAAGCTCATGTCCATCTAGTCAGTGATACTATCCAACCATCTCATTCTCTGTTGTCCCCTTCTCCTCCTGCCCTCATTCTTTCCCAGCATCAAGGTCTTTTCCAGTGAGTCATCTCTTCACATCAGGCAGCAAAAGCATTGGAACTTCAGCTTCAGCATCAGTCCTTCCAATGAATAGTCAGGACTGATTTCCTTTAGGATGGACTGGTTGGATCTCCTTGCTATCCAAGGGACTCTCAAGAGTCTTCTCCAACACCACAGTTCAAAAGCATCAATTCTTTGGTGCTCAGTTTTCCTTATAGTCCAACTCTCACATCCATACATGACTACTGGAAAAACCATAGCTTTGACCAGATGGATCTTTGTCTTCCCAACCAGGGAATCGAACCCAGATCTCCCACATTGCAAGCAGATTTTTTACCATCTAAGCCACCAGGGAAGGCCTTACTCTGTTTAACCAAGCCTTTATACTTCAAACCCCGCCTGTTTACTCCTGTTTTATGCATAATGCAGATAACCCACCACCTCCTAATAAAAAAGCTCTCCATACACCAAAAAAATGTGTTCAATTACCATCTGGACTTCTCTTCAAGAAAATGAATAACAGTCCTGTTTACTTGAATCATCTTGCTTTCTTCCTGGTTATCTTTTACATAATTTCTAAGTTCTCCAGTTAGTTCTCCAAACATGGGTACCAGGAGTTCATGCTTTCAGGGTTATATTAAGATGATCTCTCATTTTACATTTATTTACTATTATATTGGTCTTTTTAAATGTCTTATTATAAAAAACATGATTTTTGAATCTATATTCAGATTTGTTTTGAATGCAACTGATTGGTTTCAAGTATGGGTGTCTAATGCAACATAACATACATAAAATTTATCCAGGAAACACCTATAGAAATTATAACTAGAGTTAAAATATCTTTACGGTTTCTCTATTTAATTTTTGTTCCCAATACTTCTCTCCATTTAATGTTGGATGAATTTTCCAGTTCTATGTTTTTTCCAGTAAGTTTCTAGCCAAAAAAAAAAAAAACACCCCAGAAACTAGCTGCATAATACCAGTACAATAACTAGGCCAATTTAATTTGGCATCAGTGTGATTATGAACAAATTTAGAGCCTTTTGAAATGTTTTGAGCTATTTCTGCATGAATTATATTTGAATCTCAGGTTTATTGTTCCTTTCTTTTTTTTTTTGGAAATCAGGCTGAAAATGATTATAGTAGATGCAAGTATAAAATTTGTAGTCCATTAATTTTGTTAATCCCTCTGAAGTTTCAGACCGTCATAACTGGTAACCTTGACTGACACTGGCATTATTCAGTGTGGGTCTTTGGGAAGTTCAATAAAATGCTGCTCTGGCATGTGTATTTTCATTTACCTTGGAAGAGAATCAGGTCCATGGGGAAAAGTAGGCAATGGAAAGAATTATTTCCATGGGGAAAGTAGGCAATGGAAATAATGGAAATAAAGTCCTAGAACTTAAAGGAAAATCTTCAGAGGGGAACTTTGACACTCCCCATTCCCTTTTTCTCCATGACACAAAATAAACCTGTCATGAATTTGTGCTAGAGGGCCTTGTCTTTGCATAGGCCCAGAGAAATTTGAGAACACCAAACTAGAAGAGAAAACTAGAGGTGAGGTACACACACATTCATGTTTATCAATAACTCTGTGCTGAAGGAAGCATGAGATTATAGCTCAAGAGGCATATCATTTGTTCATTTATTGTTTTTATAGTAATTTTTATCAGGGCCTTTCTTGATCATTAGGACATTCATTCCTATACTACACTTCCTAGATATGGACAAAGTAGTTTTATTTACGTTAAGATAAGCAGATAGGTAGGTAGACATTTTATAGATGTAGACACTAGATAATTTTTAAATTATGAAGACAATATACTATTACAAAAAATCAAAGAAGAAATAAAAGAAAGCATCTATAATCCCACTACAGTAAAACAACAAACATTGCTTCATGCACTGACCTGTCTATCCTTTATACACAGTTGAAATACAATGTTATATTGTGATTTCTTTTATTTAACATAATATAGGTATCATTTCTCCATATCAGAAACATTTCAGAGGCACCCTGTGACTAGTGGCTATGTCTTTCTTTACTCAGTCATTTCCTTGTTAAAAATTAGGTTGCTTCCAGTGTTCTGTAATTGTGAACAATGTTAAAACAGCTTTGTGCATATAATCATATGAATTATTTATTATGGACAGATTATCTAAAATGAAGCAAATAAAAGTATCGAGGATCTTAAAATTCTTAAATTATAATAGCTTTCAGAAAGTGTTATGAAAATTAAAATAAAATGAACAGCCTATATAAGAATACTAGTCTTCCTAAACCCTTGCCAGCATTAAATATTGCCATTAGAAATTAATCTGAATATTATTATGAAAACAATTATCTTTTGAAACATGAATATTCTAACCAAATAGCATCATTGCTAAACTTGTCTTCTTACATGGGAAAGACTCAAATAAGCTTTATCGAAAATATTTGAGCAGGCATTTTCCACTAAGCTTTCCAATGAATAGTTTGAATTATTTGAGGAGTGTGGTGATAAACCAGTGCGTGGTCTTCAATTATAATCTACCTGAGTAATCCTTGAGGCAGATTTTCCATAACTTCAAAAGCTAAAGTCTAATTCATCTCAAGGAGAGTTACATAAACCAATGTGTTCTGAATGACTTTCCTCCAGCCTTACTCAGCAGTTTTAATGCAAGGTCAGATTCTGTTAATTATCACATCATACTCTTATGCCCTGAACTAAATGCTTTTTTGTGTACAGACTTCTTAGTGGCTTAAACTGGGAAACAAAATACTGGTGAAATAAATGTTGAATCTGGAAAGAATTGCAAAGATTCTAAGCAAACCTTTTCCTTTTTATTTGATTTCCCCATTTCTGACCCTAAGGCCCCATTCTTGCTCTTTTCTACAGGGAGCAAAATTTAGAGATGTATGTGTAAGCATGCATGTACACACACATGCACTCACACATAGAAGACATCATTGCAAATATATATTTGTGTCCATGTGCCTGGGCCTTTTCTGGAAGACCCATGAGAAACAGTTCATGGTGTAGGATTTGGGACAGATAATCAGGAGTAATCCTTCCTTTTAATAATCAACTTAGTTAAGAAATGGATCACTTTTGTGAATATCCAGACAGACTATTTTTCTATTGCTTTTTAAAAACCAAGCATATCTGATCAATATAAATGGTCAGAGAGTAAATGTAAGAAAGTGGAGTGACTTTAGCAGATTTTGATGTAGCAGACTGTTCCAATTCATTTTTCTTTATGCACTTGAATGCTACAGGTTTCCTCTTCCTTTTTTCTTAATATTTTAAAAATATTTTTTGACCACATCACACAGCATGTGGGACATTAGTTCCCCAAACAGAGATTGAACCCACACTCCCTGCAGTGGAAGCATGGAATCTAAACCACTGTTCCACCAGGGAAATCCAGCTACAGGTTTACTCTTGTTAGGTTAGAATACTCAACATAAAGCAGAAGAGAGTTTAGGGATCAAGTCAAGGTCACTGACAACCACAGTATACATGAAACCAAGCCTTGTCATAAATCTACCCCTCAATCTCTCTCTTCCGTGACTCCAGTGATTTGTAGCAACCAGCCACGGCAGGTATAAGTCCTGAAGTTTCCTTCTGTTTGTAAAGAGTGTTTGGAATTCACCATGGGAAACCTTGGGATACACAGAAAATAAAGTAACATGAGCAATCACCTGTGTCTTTTTACCTAGGACACAATTCTGTTTTGAGCAAAACTGAGTAATAAGATATATTTAAAAGTAAAACCACAGTTTACCATTCCTTTATATATGAAATTATCAATTGATTGCCTACTAAGTTGGATGCTAGTATACAACTATGCTATAGCCCTGGAAACTCATGAATAATTCAGAACACAGTCTTTTTTTCTACAGAGCTTATAACCTAGTAAGATCTAAATTATAAGTAACAAGCAATAGAAAAACTCCTTTTTATTCAGGAAGTATACTTTTTGTGCTTTGTTTTGCTTCCTCTCTCTCCCTTTTTTGTTTCTATTTCCTATAAATAGAGACTTATCCTTACTTAATTTTTTAGGATTACTTTGTGAACAAGTATCATCTTTTTTGTTGTTCAATCACTAAGTCATGTCCAACTCTTCATACCCTCGTGGACTGCCGCATGCCAGGCTCCTCTGTTCTCCACTGTCTCCTGGAGTTTGCTCAGATTCATGTCCGTTGAGTCAGTGATGTTATCTAATCATCTCATCCTCTGCTGCCCCCTTCTCCTTTGGCCTTCCATCTTTCCCAGCATCAGGGTCTTTTCCAGTGAGTCAGCTTTTTGCATCAGGTAGCCAAAGTATTGGAGCTTCAGCTTCAGCATCAATCCTTTCAATGACTATTCAATATTGATTTTTTTTAGGGTAAAACAAATGTCATCTTTATCTCCTCACAACAAACTAATGATTGAAACCATAATATATTTTATATCACCTTTGAAGAAAGTGAACACTGATGCTACTGAGAATGAATTTCATTTGTTCTTCTCTTTCAAACAGCTTAAAAAGGGAGATATAAAGCCCTAATTTTAAAAAAAAAATAAATTTTAAATTTTCAAATAAGATTTTCTTAATATACTCATGTGTAATAGTTATAAGTCATTTGACTTCAACTACCTATATATTTGGAGGCAGTGTGGTATAACAGTTAAAATGGGCTTGATAAATTTAAAATGGGCTTGAAAATATTACCTTTTCCAAGGTACCACAGTTTCCTCATCTTTAAAGTGAGGATAGTGATAATAATGCCTTTCTCATAAGGATGCTGTAAGCATAAAGCAAGTTAATGTATGTGAAACACATAGAGCACAATGCGTTTCCTTCTTTGGTTTAACTGTAGTCTTTTGTCCTGGAAAGCTACAGCTTATTTATCTCCTTGCAAGGTTTTCCAGCAATATCTGCCATTTTCCTTAACAGGATGGGTAATTATCGCTTTGCTTCAGCCCTTATGTAACTCCCAGACAAGTTCCAAGGGACATACATTCAGCAGCCAACATGCCGTCTGAGACTAAGGATAAGAATGTGGGTTGTTGGGGTGGGGCAGTTCCGACTCTTCAAGATTGTCACTAAACCGGGGTGGGGGTGGAGTACAGGCAGCTAAAAACATTACAAACCTTTCTTATAATTTTTAATTTACTCCCTCTCCCTTTTTTAATTGTTTTTGATTGTAAACCTTTGACTGTTTTTCAGAGTTTTAACAAATTTAGTTGATAATTTTTGTTTACTTTTTGATGTTTCTGTCAGGGTCAGGAGCTTAGAGTTGCATGCTCTGCCATTTGGCTGATGACACCTTCTTAGATAAAATTTTGAAGGTTAGCTTGTCCATACTTTGTTCTTTCCTGCAAAAAAGACAAGAATACCCAGAAGTTGTTCTGAGGCTAAACTGAGTAATGAGGTAATTCGTGTGCCTGGCCCATTGTAAACAGTCCATTTTTTTTTTTTTTGTAATTATTATACTGAAATAAACTGACTTGAAATGCTTGATATTCTTAGTTAAGGAAAATTTCAATACCAGATTGTAGGAACCTTTACTTCCCTTTTAAGATAGCTAAGGGTAGCACTATTGCTTCTTTAATAGTAGTCTCTTGCCTTTAAATATCTGGAATGTCTATTTGATCCTTGGTCAAACTCTGGATCCACAATTTTATTTCATAAATATTATAGAATCTCTATAAGGAATGATAAAATATGAACTCAATTCATGTAAGGGTTTCCTAGAGCCCACTGAAGAATAAATAGAAAAGAAAATATAGACAGAAAGAAAAGGTAAAAGTAAAGCTGCATGTGGAATGCCTGCAAAGGGAAACAACTCATGCAGGATCTCCTTGGAATACTCAGACTCACACTGTTATTCTGCTTACGTCCCAGAAGTTAGAGCTCAAGCGATCTGGCTGGGATCAGAACTTTGCATCTCTTAAAGTTGAAATTTAGTACTCAGTAAAACTATCCACTTCTCCACATGTTATATAGATGTTTTTCATTCCCTGGACATTCTCCTACTTATTTCTCCATAGGCCTAATGACCTACCCACTGAATACCAAAGAGATGTGGGATAAAGAATCATTGTCAAGATGTATGATTAACTTGGCTAAACGTTAACACAGTTTTGCAATGAAAACCTTCCATCTCTGCCATTCAAAACTTTGTAAAAGATGTATTTATGGTGGTTTTGCTTATGCAAAAACTGTATTTCATAATTGTCAGCTATTGTTTTTAACATGTGATTCATATCAGATACAAGAAAGGTCAAATGAGAGCTGAAAAAAAAAAAAATATTGGCCGGATCTGCTGTGAGTGAGTCTTCCAGCACATCTGGGAACCCTCTGTAAAAAATTAGCATTCTGGACTCATGGGAGGGCAAGATTATTAACTGTTTTTGCAGAAGCAGTCTATGTAAGCCAAAGCATATAAGAAATATTTTTAGACCTGTGGACCATTAAATACTGTACAGTTAGTCCACTGCTTGAGAAAAACAGTGGCCACTTAAATGAAGATGTCTAGTTCTATTCACAGAGGAAAAAAAAATTAATTGTGCATTTGTTGGCAATTGCATTTGAAAGTTTAGATTCTATGGTTAAAGTGTTACTAGAGAATTGAATATCAGACTTTTTTTATTAAAATAAAATTAAACATTAAGAGTTATAGCACAGAGCAAATTATAATCATGTTAGCCTTGAATCTGACTTCTGTATAGAGAAGCAGTAGAAATATTTCTCCTACAACCTTACACAAAGTCTAGATCCAAATTTCTATTTTTTCTTCCCCTCCTGTCAAGTACCTTTTCGGAGGTAAGCTCAAGGAGAAAATTGCTAAGAAATATATTTTCATTTACAGTGAGATAGTCAAAACATTTGTTTTCCCCAGAAAGCCTAGGTGTGGATGTTTGTTCATCGTTTAACTTCAGTCTGGGGGTCATTCTTTATGTTACCTTTAGAATGGACAATGACCTTGAAATAATCATATTTAGTTTCTTCCATGTACCCAGTAGATAAATACGACTTAATCCATGTTATTTCTGTTTGGTTGAAGTTGGTTTAAGCATGTTAGAGATCCCTGGGGAGCTTAAAATTATACTGACACTTTAGTCTCCTCTCTTCTTGTCTGTGGCCCTGACACTGGTGTTTATTTTTTAAGTTCCTCCATGATTGAAAACCACTGGAAAGCATGTGCTTAGATCGAGGAAAGAAATCTAATCAAAGACTAGACATGGATCAGTCATGGACAAATCCAAATGATTTATCAGATGGAGTCTGAATCTATACAGATAGTTTTGAAGATTACTTTTTCCAAGCCACATAGTGTGTTATTATCACAGACAATAATCTGAAAAATGAAAGCCATTCATTAATAATTTTTCCAACAAATATATTCAGTAATGGAGTATAGCCTACACAATTTTCTGCATTTTTATGAAAAAAAAAAAAAGTGGTTTGGATGACAGTGTCAGAAACTAAATATTAGATCAGCCTGAGCTGGGGAACAGTTTCTTTTACTCCTAATTATTTATGGGAACATCAGCTACTCTGAGTTGACCCTACTCCAAATCATTTCAGTCCCCCAACACTAAGAATTCAGAAGGGAGACTGTATATTGTCACTCTGCTTATTTAACTTCTATGCAGAGTACATCATGAGAAACGCTAGACTGGAAGAAACACAAGCTGGAATCAAGATTGCTGGGAGAAATATCAATAACCTCAGATATGCAGATGACACCACCCTTATGGCAGAAAATGAAGAGGAACTAAAAAGCCTCTTGATGAAA